>JAYMSP010000763.1:0-41917 GCA_036897095.1 Plantago elongata | reverse complement strand
CGTTTGGAGTCCAGAAGGAACCAAGTTTATATAATGGCAAAATACCAGTTATACCCCTTAAGTCACCTTCTTCCCTTCATCAGCGTCTTCTTCCTCAGTCCGTTCTCCCGTCCAAATTCGCTCGATTCGCCCGCAATTCTCCCACCGACTAACCGCCGCAATCTTTCCGCCGAAGCAAACCGACCAGCCGCCACACGAAAAGTCCGATTTGCCCTCCGAGACGTGTGGCCGATGGGATGACACGTTGCAACACGTGTCGACGGGCAGGAGGAGTCGCCGACGGAGAGGCGGCGTCCTTCGCCTATAAATAGGCCGCCCCATTGCTACTCTCCGCCACACACACGCCCAAACCAACCGGAAAATCGAGCCGTAGCTCCCTCCCCTGCTCTCGCTCTCTTTCTCTCGCCCAGTTCACTCTCACCTCCACCCCTCACCGCCGCCAACCACCGCGCCTAACTACCGGATTAGTGTCGTGCTCACGATCGTATCTGGTTAGTGCCCTCTCCTGCGATTATAATCGGACTTGGGATGGGTAATGTGTTTTGGGTTATCTCATTTCTTGATGAATTCGAACTGATTAGTTGAATTCGGGCAGTGCCCTGTTTTCCGCTCCTCCAACCTCACTGTCGACCGAATCCACCCTTCTCAAAATTGTTAAGGTTAGTATTCTTTCTCCTGTGATTCAATTCGGGGTTGGGTTCGTGTGTTTAATGCCTCATATGCGTTCTATTTCATTACTACGATTTCAAATTTCCACTGTTATTGTACCCTCGACTTGTTCGGTCCTTATTTTCCGATATATTATTGTCGATTGTGGAGCTTGCACCAGCCTGTGTGTTGAATCGCGATTTGTTGAGCTATGAGTCATGTCTAAGTAATGTGCTTTGTTGTAGGTCTGTATAATCGAATTGTTCTTCAGGTGCGGGTGCTGTCGACTTCGCATTTATCGATTGAGTCCTTTTGGTAAATTCCTTGATTACGAATTCGAATTACATGTTTGTCGATTCTGCTTCGTGTCATGTATGTGTATTTTGGGTCTGTGTCTGATGCATATGTACTGTTGGATTGCATCTTTGCTGTCTACTGCTTTTCTGGCCTGATTGTGAGTAGTGGTTCTGCTCTGCGTGAGGCCTAGGATTCGGGTTCCGGGGTAGCATTTTTATTCCGGTATAGGAAAGTTATATGACGGACGGTTAGAGATGTTAACGACGTTTTACGAATATAGGTAATTGACTAGCTGACGAATTAAGCGATATCGAGAATAAACAACCATCTAAACCAGGTATGGGTCGAAACTTCATAATACCTTGCCTTTATTGCTTTTTGTGAAAATAACTATTTTATAACCGTGGTTCGATAACTGTTAATATTATATCAAGCGACGGGACTTGATATAATATTATTTTATTCACTGAGGATCAAGTTATGTGTGTATCCCTAAAAGATGATTTATGATGCTTGTGACGTGTGTGAAACGTTTTTATAAAAAGTATGGATAAATGTCAACTCTCATATGTGTTGTGTTTTGTCTGTGGGATACTGTCCCTGTGACGCTGTCTTTATGACGTGATACTGTCTGCGTTAGATTGTTTGTGGGACGTTGTCCCTGTGACGCCGTCTTTATGACGTGATGTTGTCTGTGGGACACCATCTGTGTGACGTGATATTGTCCCTGTGACACCGGGTACTCGTGGCTTTGATACCAAGTGCTCGGGATTCCTCTGATCAAGGAATCGAAGCCGTAGACGTTTGTGGGCCACCGAACTTATACTAGTGGCCGCAACATGTGTTTGACTGAGCTAACATGTGAAATGAAAACTGTTTGTAAAATTCCATGTTGTGACTTTTGTATGCACGTGTTGAATTGCGTGAAAATCTGTTGATTGCAATTACTTGATCTGAGCATTGTGTATTATGAAATTCACCCTTGAACTTGTTACATCAGACAGGAGTTAGTTGGACGTCCAGGAAGCACCATCTTGCTGACGAGGCGGTCTTTTAGAAGCTACTAGTCTCTTGGTACTGTAGGACTTTGTACTCTTGGTCTGTAAAATCTTAACATGTAGTTGAGATTTGATTATGTTGTATTTTGAATTGTAGACATGCTGATACCAGTAGCCACTTGCATGTATAATATTTTGAAAATACTTTCGCTAAAACTTTGATATAAATTATGGTTTGAAAAATTATACTAGCCCGGTGGTTGGCCTTTTATATTGTGATGGTTGTCTATGAGACTGACAGGTGGATAAGGCTGCGTGTGGACGGGGGAATGTTCACACGGCCGGTCACGCCAACGAGCGGAGTGGCGAATATGTTATTAAATGAATATTAAATGTAGCGGACCCACGTTGCGGTCCCGGGGCGTGACAAGAACCCCTAGCATCATATGTGCGTAGTACCGTATCAGGTGGCGAGGACTCGGGATTCTGTTGCAGTTGCGTCGTACCCGCGGGAACCAAAGTCAGTGCAATCGAAACTTGTCGTCCCGTCAGAACCCAAGTCTTACCTTTGGCCCCGTTTGGATTAGGCAGCCTACCATCCGGTCGAGGTGATCGACCCCGGGGTTGTTGTTGCTTCTCATTACCACAAGCATGTCCCACATGTTGACACTTCTGACAAAAGATTGGTTTCCATTCATATTCAATTGCCTGCTTAGAGGTGTTACCCTGCCGGTCCTTAATCAAAATCCATTATCGCAGCTCCTGAGTTATATCCACTTCAATGAGTATACGGACATATGATATCCTGAGCTTTTTTTGCGGTGCATTCATTAGTGAATTTTGTTTCCCCTAAAACACTGTCGATCTTACCCAAGCTTTTCGCACCCCACTAGTAAAGAGGAAGCTGTGGGAATTTCAACCAAATTTGCGTAATTTGAAGTAGATCCTCAAATTCAAAGTTTCAATTCTAGGGTTTCAGTATCATAGGTCGTCCATATATGTAATAGGGTCCTCCCAAACCTACACCCTTCATGTCTTCTTCTGATTTGAACCGGATTATGAAGTAACCATCCTCGTTATAGTACATGTCAGGTAATGCAATGAAGTTCCAAACTTTTATCATAAAATTCTTGACGGCATTCATAGTAAGGGAGGTATCTGCTACGTACATGATAAGGGACGTCTTCCAGAAATCAAGTTCGTCCTGAATACCCTCATCCTCAATCTCAACCACAATCTCACCATCAACCGTCGGTGGCGGGGAATAGGCAATATTCATACATCTACCAAGAGCTTTGTTATCCCGAATCACATCAACCCAAGGTTTAACAGTTTGTCATGTAGGTAGGGGGTTAATAGGGATGTCCATCGACTCATCAATTCCCTGTTCAATCACATGTTCCGATCCAGTCTCTGTTCGGACATCACCAGTAGCAGGTTGAATTGGTCTTTGATCTCCCGGAATTTGTTCGGATTTTCAGAGTTTGGTCCAGTCGTATTAGCAGTGGCTTGGCTCACATAATTATCGATCGTAGCCTATGGTCGACCTCGGAGGATAAATCTCCGTCAGCCGCCTTTTCCAAATCGCGATTCTCCTCACCATTGTCAACAAACTCAGTCTCACCCTTTGAATCGTCCACAATTCCCGGAGGAGGAACAACATGTGGAACCGTAGTAGTCGACGTATGCTTTTTCGGACTTCCCACTGGTCTCTAGGCTGCAGAATCGGGCTGCGACGAAGTTCTCCGTTTTCTTGGCATTAGGGTTCAGAGCGTTTTCCTATATTCCAAAAAAAGAAACTAATTAAAAGCACACACATCTGAACTCTTGATTAAACCAAAACCAACGCTTCATAAAGTAATCTGCTAAAAAGAAATTGCAAAAAGAAATTAACCAAAGCAAACGTGAGCCTACAAAACAGTTTAGCCAAGACAAAGCAGATCTCTTTCAATGAGCTCAAAATTTACTTCTCAAGGATCTCTATTTGGATCTCTGTCTTCTTTAACGGACAGATCAGGAAGAGAATAGAGGACAAGATCCGAGATTTCACGGGTCATTGGTAAGAGATAGTCCTCTTCGATTATGGTCGGAATCATGCTTTATGATATGTACTAATAAGTCCGACCTAAGGACTGACGGATTAAGGCGACTTAAATACGTTCTAAGATATAATGTCCGACCCCGGGTTTCAAATGAATCCGACTCTACCAAAGTCAAAAGTCCGACTCTCTGACACTACATTTGGGCTCTAATCTTTGGACTATAATCCAAGACTCATATACTTATTGGGCCAAGTCCATTAAGGGCCCATGAGTCTGAGCCCAAGCAAGCTTGGATGCATCTGGACCTTACACTTGTCACTCATCCAAGGAGGCACTTCAACAAACATTCACCTATAAATAGGAGCTCATCCACTCTTCAACGTAAGTATGAACTTCTCAATACTTCACTCTCCAAGTTTAGAGGTCCGAGCCCGAACTTGATCAGCCTCTAAACCAAGTTGAGTTCGAGCACTTTGTCTCAGGCAAACCGGCCCAAAATGGTCTAACCCCTTCTCTTGTGTAGCCTCAGGCCGGACGCATTCCGAGTGGAGTCGGACGCAACAGTCCAGAAGGAAGAAGGAACCAAGGAAGCTCAGGCGGATGCATTTTCAGTGGAGTCGGACGCAGCAGTCCAGAAGCAAGAAGGAACCAAGGAAGCTCAGGCTGGACGCATTCCCAGTGGAGTCGGACGCAACAGTCCAGAAGCAAGAAGGAACCAAGGAAGCTCAGGTCGGACTCACTTCCCTCAGACACATCCAGTAAAACCAGGAGATTCACGTGACCACTTACCCCGAACTAAGCTTGGAGATTGTAATTGGACTTGGACTAAGCACTGAACGAACCATAGCGGAATCTCTAGTGGACTAAACACAGTGGACTCTAACTAATCCCTCGACTTTGCTTTAGCCGGATTCATACACTATCACCTTAGTTGGGATGTTTTCATCCGCGTTCAAATGTTTCAACAATCTGATTAGAGATATTTTTGGTACGCAGCTTGAATGGAGACATATCCCCCAGGCCCCTATTATATGATTAAATCGATTATGTTAGAGAAAATGAGAGAAAAAAAGAAGAAGGCTGAGAGAGGAGAAGTTGGTTAAATCACGTTATTTAATCGGCTCCAAACTCAGGGACTAAAGTTGCAAATTGGTAGCACAACACGTGATATGGTGGAAAGTTTGAATCGGGGGTGAGATAGTCTTTTCCCTTGAATTTGGGAGCTTTTGGTAGCTTGGTAAGTTGGGTATTGAATTGGTAAAATTTTCTATCCGGGTGGGAGTGATTTGTAATCTACCCTTAAAAATGAATTGTATTGTTAAGTTTCTTTTCATAAATATAAAATTATTTTATTTTGATGGGACGTTGAAAATGAAAAATATATCACTTTTAGCAAGACGGGTGTACTATATAACAACCCTATAAACTCTATAATATTTGAACTTCATAATTCTAGGGCAAGTCTCATGATAGACGATTTCACAATAATTTATCTAGAGACGGACCTATATTAGACATATATTGCTAAGAGTGTCTAGAGATGGACTTATTTTGGAATCTATATTGCTAAGAGAATCAATCATGTTATTAAACAACTATTTTCTCAACATTGAAATTTTTTAATATTAAAATAATACTTATTTCATTAATAACAACACATATCATTTCTAAATAAAAATCTTCTCTTATAAAACAGTATAAATTTTTATAACACACTTTTAACTTAATTATTATTCATCAACTAATTTATTCCACCAACTTAACTATATACACCAAACAAGGGTCATATTATGCAAATAAACCTCTGTTAGATTTGATAGAATGCACTGTATCTTGCTTTAAAAAATAAAACAACCGTTCTTCACTTCACTCACTTTCCGGTTTCCACTAATCTTTGATTAGATTAAAATTACCTTCAATTGCAAGAGCAATCTTTGTATATTAACTTGAATAGTAATCTATGGAGTATGTATTATCGTCGTAAGTCATAACCTGGTCATATAATATGGAGTATATTGTTTTAACGAAACAGCTTCACATGGTCAGGTTTCTCTATCGAAGTTGTAGACTCAACTTGGTCAATTTTGCCCGCTATTCTACATCAATAGCTACTCTTACTTTACACAATTACAATAATTGATTTACATACACGTCGAGTTCTCATGCCACCAAGTCGAACAAAACTTTTAAACAGTAACAAATTTTCAACTTGAGAAAGAAGGAACTCTGTGCACCAAGAGTATACTTATCCTACGATAACTACACTGTCAACTGCAAAAATCAACCTATACACTATCAAATTACGATCACATGCACATAGGACCCGAACGGCTTTGTCTGCCTGAGCCTGAAGATTCTATGCAGCTGCAATATATTTACAAGGCTGACATTTGGTTTACTGCACAGCTGGGATCAGATTCTCTTCGCCAAAGGGCTGGTCATGTCATGAGACAGATTCGTAAGCCCAGAAGGTATCAGGATCAGGGCTAAAGAGAGAGTAATCTTTGACTTCGAGGTTTGCTATATTCCAGTCGACCAATCTAGCTTGGACTGCCTTGGTTATGATCAGAATTGTGGGCAACAGCCACCATTTGTCGTCCTCCCTGGCATTGAAACAAATTGACAAGTAAATCCTCTAATATATAATAATGCATTGTTGACACGGAAAGCACCATGAGAATAATAGCTCCAGAAACTCCATTTGTTGACATGATAAAGAACGGAAGGCCATAAGTTGCACAGTTAGTGAATTATTACTTTTTCAGACTTGTTGGAATCTGATAATTTTGCGAACCACGGGGTATATATATATGGAGTTGACCAATTTGGTTTCATGGAACACCACCTCCAATTACACATGGACTTTTAGTCAGTAAAATGGAGGGATATCTTTAATATTTATATTAAGCATTAATTAAAAAAGCAGTATAATGCTCGTTTTCCTTTTCACCCACTGTATGGTCACTGTTATTTTGCTACTTTGACACCGTTGCCGTCCAAAATTTTCACACAGATCCCCCATTATCCGAATTTGGCCACTAGTGAACGAAATTTTAAAAAACATCAAACAAAACAATTATAATGACGTCATTTATATATAGTTATGGCGTCATATCAGGATGCTACTTCTAAACCCCCAATGCAAATAAATGTCTTAAAAAAGTTAATACAATTATATTTTTGTATAAAAACAAAAAGGAAAAAAAATCCCAAATCAAAGAAAGTATCTAAACATCAACAGTTCCAATAACTTTCAGTTTAAAATTTAGGTGAAAAAATAATCGTCATTTTCATTTGCTTCCTGGCATCGAAAGCTCCAAGTGATCCATACCAGAAGTTCCATTACCCATGGAAGCTCCGAACTTCCATGGTGGTGGAGTCAATTTGAAGCCATGGTGGTGATGGAAGAGGAGGAAGAACGGAAAAAAATGTAATTTTTCTACTTCAATGAAAAAACGTAAATAATTTTTTTTATAATTTATTATGATTTTTTTTAAAGAAAAATTATGTGAGGGGCTTTAAAGTAAGGGGTGGTTTATGACATTATTAATGACATCATATTTCCGGAAAAAAAAATTGGTCAAACTTCACAACTTACCGGTGACTAGCAACAGGGGGGGTCCGAGGGAGGATCAAAGTAGCAAATGACTTAACGTCTTGACTAAAATGTAATATTCGCATTATACATGGGGTGTTTTTGTAATTAACCCTTGTATTGAAAACAACATAAATCCTAGACCTGAATGATGTGCAGCTTAAGGGAGCAATGAAAATTAAAAACAATGTTTGTTTTGTTATATGTATCTGCAGACTGCAATTTGAGAATCACAGTACAGCATTGAGGGGTAGAGGAGAGAGAAGACTCCACACATTTTAGTAAACAAGACACTCTCAAATTATGCAACCCCATTAAACTTAAACATGGGGAAAGTTAAACCAGGTCACTAGAAAAGAAGTTCATGGAGCTCACCTCGAATCCCAGATTTTAGCAGCATCCATGAAATTTATCTCAGAAATGACATAATGAATAATGCCACAAATTAAAGCTACAATCTGCAAAATTGGAAAAACGAAAACATTACACAAGCATAAGAGCCAAACATGAGTGAAATTCTCAGATCTACCAATTGCAACTTCTATACAACACATGTTTTTCTGAGTCCGACACGAATTCACCTTCAGATCATTCTAAGTTTTTCATGGCATTTCTAACTAAATTTAGAACACAGGCAGTTTTGAGAGTGGGGTTTGAGAAAGAGGCTTTATTTTACTTAGGCTTCTTTCTTTCTCATGTTAACTAAGATGTAGGTATTCGTTTACTAAAATGTGTCGAAGATACCACTTACAGTGTTTGAGATAGAGCAAGCATTCCAAAGTGCATAGACACGACAAAGTGATGCTTTTCTAGGCCCAGTACTGAACAAAGCATTCAAACCGGCTGGGAATGGGGAGAGTAATGATAAAGGAAGAATAAGAATTACAGCTAGGAATGCCCCAAGAGATATCCAGTAATAGAGGAACAGCATAAGAAGAGTGACAAAAAGGTCACCCAGGAGCATGATAGTAATCAGGAACTGTACAGTGTCCTGAAAAAAAAAAGGTAATGAGGATGTATGCAAACATTAAAGTGACAGATAATATACTACCCAGGACATCGTAGATTGAGTACCTGTCTACCAACAGGGCGAGTATTGAGCAATAGCAGAGAAAATGGAAAGAGATAGTCCCTGTTATAGCCTAATGATTTCAACGTAACCTCATCTATGATACCACCATTGCAGCCCCCAGTGATCTTTTTACGAGATAACAAAGGCCCAATATATACCTGGCTCCCTTCAGCATGGTTCATGGTATTTTCAGCAACTGAAGCCAGGCCCCTGAAAAGATTAGGGGAAAATATATTCTCAAACATGCAGCGAGTGAAAGACATTAAATAACAGAAGTCCCACAATCACCCTTCAGTGAATAAACCCAGACGGAGCAAAATTAATCAAGCATTTGACTGACCCATTGAAATTCGTGTTCGAATACTTGCAAGAAAATATGGCGTTACAAAAATGTGCTTATGACCCATTGATGCACATCTACAATAGATTACTAAAAGTTCTTTTACCTAAAACCCAAAGCAAATCTTCAAATCAGTCAGTAATGGACAATCAAAGAAATCCACACTGGATGTAACACAATGCAGAAAACTATCATTATGGAGATATTACAAATTAACACTGAATAGTGAATATTACAAATCAGCAACAGAAACCTGGCAGAAGACATCCAGCAGAACTATTCTAAATATCTTTGGATATGGGATATGGCAAAGCATGATAATAAGAAATCCACACTGGATGTAACACAATGCAGAAAACTATCATTATGGATCAAGGATATTACAAATTAACACTGAATAGTGAATATTACAAATCAGCAATTGAAACCTGGCAGAAGACATCCAGCAGAACTATTCAAGATATCTTAGGATATGGGATATGGCAAAGCATGATAATAAGAAAGGCATACTACCTGGATGGTGCATCTTTAATGCCTAAGTACTCTGGCTGATGAAGATCATGAAGTGAATAATCGTCAGTTACCACCAAAATTCCCAGCTGGTAGTATCCACTAGATGTGGCCTGGAACCACACGAGCTCGATTTTGACCCCATGAAACTCAAGTTGGGGGTTTCCATGACTCCTCATCCAATTTATAACAGGAACTAAAGCAGCGCGGATTGACCCACGCTTCACTGTCCTTAACTGAGCATTCAAACCAGCTACCAAGCGATTCCAGACAGTTGAAGGGATGTGCTGCAAGTACGAAATTATATATGTATGCAGGTCAGACTCTGATAACTGAGATGAATTGGGAACTTAGCCCAGAAACGTACTAATCATGCAACAGAAAGCTCCCCGATACCATAAAAGCAACAGTGCTAAGCCATACCAAGTACTAACATTAAGACTAAAAAAAGATATGCAAGTAACCTGGGCAATGAGATTCATCAGTAATGTGTCACTGTACAGATTATATGGGGCCATGTAGCTTCCATTACCACCAAAAATAATTCGCATGGGGAATCTCTTCTGTATACTAGCTACCAATTCCAAGCGTTTCTCATCACCACCAAGGAAAAAATCAATATAAGAAACCATCAAGTCAGGTGTTGCTCCAACCTGCAAAAAAATTCAATTATAGCAAGAAATCAGTTTGAAATAGAAAATAATAGTATTTGACATCTAGTGTTGTGAACCAGTGATGATATATTTCCTCATTTTACTTCTTATTTGAGACTTTCAGTTGCTCTTGGTTAATTTGAGTAATCAGCTGACTGTGAGATGTACAAGGATTAGCAAGATATCTAGATTTTCCACTCCCACTGCCTGATGTTCCATCTAGTTGTTAAACAGAAAGACGAACACGAGTACCACAGGCAGGAGATTAACTTGACATTTCATCTCAGAAATATAAATCCTTTAATTGTAGAATGCATGCAGTGTGTCAATAGACCCTAAAGTTTAGACGGTGAGTGTTCACTTTGAAAGTTTCAGCAAGTGCGAAGTACATTTATTGATCCTTTTCAGCGTAAATAAGTTAGATTGTTCCTTCCTCAGGGCTAGAGTTTCAAATATTTCCTAAAAAGCTAGTATCAAATAGAATCAGAGTACAATTCTGGAAACTTACAAATCAATATGGACCCTACACGTATATCAATCGGGAAAAAGAATTATCCAAAACAATCACTCTGAATGGATTGTGTTTCTCTAATGTTCGTGTTTCCAAGAGTTCGCGCAAGGCAAAATCTATTCAAGTTAGAGCAAGACAAAGGCTTTAAAAAACGAAGAGGCACATCCTGTTGTCACCAATATACAGCTTACCTTCATCCCTTTGTATAAAGCACGTGATCTGCAGGAGCGCAGACAGGAATGGTCGTATTCAGAAGTGACAAATTCTTGAAGCCGTTGAATTTTCTTCCTCCTACGCCACTGTTTCCAAGACCACGCACAAGGATATGCAAGAACAGAAAGTATTCTATGCACTGACCCTTCCCACCATTCATATGCAGCAACAGAGTTGATCTCGTCAATGAATCTGTTATATGCATCTTCATATCTGTATATAAAAAAGCAAATGAGCAGGTTTGACCTGGAACAAAATAAAAATTGTAGTTTACATCTGCATAATTTGGTTACTATTTCTTTTGAACTTATGAATAGCATGTCCATTAAACAAATTAGACCAACAAAATACAAAGAGCCAGAGATCTGACAAGTACTGGCGACAGCAGATAAATCTCTAGGAGAGACGAATGCCATCAGTTAGATGACAGGAAAAAGAAAAGGCCAGATTGAAAGAGCATGTATAAAATGCATCTTGAATGTGCACTGTAATTAAGATTTGGTCTGCTTAAACCAACCATATTGGGTGATATATAATAGATTGTCCAAATCTTTCAGCGCGGATCACTATTAAGTATTCAATTGTACTAAGGTGAGAAGATTAACACATATTCTTACACAATCTCAAATATTGCCGAAGGAGGTGAATAAGGAAGATGCCAGGGTTCTCTGAACGTATTGGGACCCATAAAATACATTCTATGAACATGACTCTGGGTTTCGTCAGTTTTGGCACCACGAACCTGGGTAAACAGATGTAATACAAGAAAAATTGTCAACTTAGAAAATAATTGGGAATAGGATGATGTATCTGCAATCGAGCTAACCAAGAAACTAGTATACCTCAGACAAGGAAAGAAGATATGGAAAATGGTGGTTGTCATGGTTCTCAGGTGAATTTGCATTTACATATGAGCGTCCTGATCCAACCAATTTGATCCTCAAAGTGCTTAATAATAATGCCAGAAGCATGACGACACACAGTGATAGGAAGGTGAATGGCCACGGCCCGCCAAATGTATATATTAGCTCCTCAAAAGGCGTATAGCACTTTGGTGTTCGGTATTTATCAGATTTACATTTATAAGGGCAAGTCGACCCAGTGACACCGCCTGCAGCATTTGGCCTCGTGTAAAACTTATGGTCGGATTACGCACCAATTTATGCATTATATAAAGCAGCATCATACTAGTAGATCAATGACAGATTCACAGTACCTCTTACATATATAAAATTAGCACGAGATGGCAGGCTCTCGGTAGGGCAAGGTTTGCAAAGACTCTGGTCAGATCCTTCATCATCTTTATATGTTCCAACAGGACATTCCTATCACAAAATCCAAATATTTAATCATTTGGAAGCACACATAGGTGAAAAAAATAAGTTATCATAGTTTATTTTGTAGAATTATTCGTCAAGGTTTCTTAAACAAATCTAAAGCCCCGTTTAATTAGGGTAACTACTAAGTAGAAAGTAGAAACTATGAATTGATATTTGGGACTTTATAATGTAGACTAAAAATAAAAAGAAAGACACCTACAGGACAGTGATTAAATACAAATCAAACTTTGTAGCTTTTCCTAAAGAGTGAAAATGCCGGGCTTGTCATTGTAGTTATAAATTATAGAAAAATAATTCTCTTTCATCTTTCAAAAATAGTCACATCAGGGGAATATGAATTTATATCAATGGCACTTGAGCCTTTTTTTTTTTGTTTTCAGAAAAGATACGGAGCAAACAGTAAATGAGTATAGAACTAGAATTGCATACAAGTAAGCATTCTCCTAACAATGTATGTGCCTCTAGTCAAGAACAGTACACGCTGTGTGTATACATATTTTGTTCTCAAAGAATCAAATAAATAATCCATACATCAGCACTGAGTGTTCCATGTACAATAAAGTAATGATAACTACATTAGGCAAATACTTCAAGCTTCACTATTTAGTTCTACCGCTTATGGCAAATACTAAAAGCTATAAGCAAGATAAGGAGAACACAGAACATACTGTACAGAATGTACCATACAGGCCTTTGGGGCACTTCTTTCCAGTCATAGTGCCCTCTTCCCCTTGAAGCCCTTCTCCACTCCCAATAGCTCCACTGTGTGACAACATACAAGCATCAGATACTAATTCATGTAATTTCTCTATGCAGTGAACAGAAATATTCTTTGAATTCCATGGTCAATCCAAAAGGCTAATGACAAATATAATAAATATTGATGTACCTGAAGTTGATCGCACCATCTACAAACGCAAGTGGAACATATTCCTCTCCACCAGCT
The DNA here is from genome assembly GCA_036897095.1 of Plantago elongata. Taxonomy (NCBI): domain Eukaryota; kingdom Viridiplantae; phylum Streptophyta; class Magnoliopsida; order Lamiales; family Plantaginaceae; genus Plantago; species Plantago elongata. Next base: position 28,752 of record JAYMSP010000763.1, on the reverse strand, counting down.
ATATTTGACCAATGAAAATGAATTCTTCCACCCCCACCCCCACCACCACCCAATGAGCCACCATAGCCTCCAACAACAGATACAGTGGAGTTCTCTGCAAGCAATAGAGATTGAAGAAAAACAAGAACCGTTCCCCCAGAACCTCCACCAAGTCCACCTACGAGACTTCCATTACTATTATGAGTTTTTTTATGACAATTTTGGCCATCAGCACTGACAACTCCATAATTATCAAGCCTCAGAAGTGGCCATTGTCTGGAGCCTATCACTGTAAAATGAAAAACAGCAGGATTACTGATTGTAATATTTCAGTAAAATGACATACATAAGGGTAGAACCCCTATGAGATCCTTACATGAGAAAAGGCGTGGCTAATAAATATTCACAAATACACACATACTTGATTTTTCTCCGTAAATTCAGTGTTTAACTGACCAAATTCAGATGAGTTCACAAACGTAACCATGATGCGGGTGCAGAAATCAAAAGTAGAAACATAGTGCGTTTTGTACATTTGTTCAGTGAATGGGAAATAAGAAACATGTTAAGTGCTTTCTTGTTCTTAAATAAGAGGCATTGGAAGGCTAACCAATCATGCCTCCACCGGCAACATATCCATCAGACTCATTAGGACCTTCTGTTCCACTACCCAGCTCACAGGGAAGATCAGCACTGCCGTATCTGCGACCACCTTCACTCAGTACCCCACGGAAAGATCCAGACCCCCCTTTTCCGCCATGACCAGCACCCGCTCCTGCTCCATTCGAGTAATTTCCCATGCCAACACCAGTTGTACAACCTGTGAGATGCTCGTGTAATAAACATAATGAGATTCTGAGCATATAGAAAAACTAAACAGACAGAGACCTAATGAACCTAGATGCTAAAACAATTAAGAGGGCCTTTGCATACCTAATTCTGATGCACTTATCATTCCACCAGCATCCACAATGACAGTCCTAGCTCTATGGATTTGAACAATACTACCTGTAATCACTCCATTCACCAGAATATCCTCGACACGGCAAATCTGTTGAAGGAAATCATAAAGAAAATTAGTTATTTTGGAATTGTGGACCCCAGAATTAATTGATTTATCTAATTGTTTACTTGAGAGTTCATTTCCTAGTATAATTCGATTTATAGGTTTTGGTTTAGTTGTCGGCATATAATTTAGAGGCTGCGTTCTTTGCTTTGACATATTGTTTGGTTATTATGTATTGATTTGAGACTGACATCCTCCAACTTGTATTTGTTGGTTTTGATTTATCTTTCAGTTACACAAGTGCTTGCTATCACCTGTTCACAATAATATTATTGCTTCCAGATGCATATACAAATTACATCCACAAGAAACTAACCTACCAATGCTTGTCCAATGGGAGGGAAAAATGGAAAAAAAAAAAAAAAAGGTACATCTGTGAGAAGCAGATGCATAGAGGTGTGCCAGAATTTCAATTAGAGCACCTTTCTTTATCAGCATCTGCTCAACAGGACAATCTCAAAATAACACATTATCTCTTTATTTTTTAATTCATTTCTTTAGAGTGCATATGCTAGCAAAAGTCAACAAATCAGGATGTTATGTAAGGTTTACAAATGCAACAAATTTTTAAAAAAGCCTAGCTCGAACTTAAATGCATTTACACTGTTACAGTATATTTGCATATCTACATTAGCAGGCTAAGTACTAAAATATCACTTGATAAAGAAACTAAGTGGTCAGCATAAATTATAATGATAGCCTCATCTGAGAAGGGTAGAATTCAACTGTTATCACTTCGCGACTATACTACAAAATCATCCATCAAGAACATAAATCAAGGCAATTAATATGACACAAAATCTTTTTCCTGGATGATTTTTTCGTTACCATTGATAGGGACTCTTAAAGACCATGATGACCCCATAGAACCTTCATAAGATTAGTAATGCAGATCTACAGCTACTTGTCTCTAATGATCCTAGTATGTAGGGTGTAAGTTTCTTCCAGGATTGTTCTTGCACATGCTTCATAAGTGGAATTTGGATAAAGTCCAAAGCAAAGAGTCAACCAATGATTATCCTTTCGTAAACTAATTTGCATTTAGTGGATGGCTAAGCTGTCATCTTCTGACAGATCAACATTATAAATTAAACAAATTATTTAATTCTCCTTGCAGTTAGTGCAGAAACAAAGATATGGCAGACTTCAATGCACACACTTCATACAAGATAGCTTTGCATACTTGCACGGAGAATGACAATGTATAATTGACATGACAATCATCAGGAGGAGTGATAAGGTCCACTGGGCATGTTGCACTCTCGCAAAGAGACTTAGTGACCCTGTTTCAGATAACGAAAGTAATGTCATTTTGATACATTCAAAGAAATATTAAGTCAGTAAATGCTTAGACATATGCATTTGCTCTTACAAATTTCTGCTCTCGCCATCATCCAGGGGAGCTTGAATCAAGGAACCTGGGCCAACCTAACATGTCAAAGCTTTTCAGGAGTAAGAAGCTATCGCATTACAGAATGGGCAACTGGTGGATGCAAATAAACTATGCCAATGCGAATATTAGACAGATAATCCTGACTAGAGATATTATAAAGTCAACTTCAAAGAGAACAGCATAGATCCCCAAATTATTCATAATAGCTATTTGAAACAGACAAAAAAATATTTCCAGTGGATACAGAACATGATATTTTATGCAGGCATAAGTACTCCAACTACAATTGAAATTGATGCTAACCTTAACATATATTAGCAAAGAAGTCAGAACAGTTCTTGTAATATCAAGACAATTAGCAAATTAAGTATGTCATCACCACATATATCCCTATCTATCTCGCAAACATAAGAAAGGAAGGAGGATAATCCAAATTATTGGTCATATCATACCGTAATGTTGTAAAATAGTGATAAAGAAAGTCTCTGGCTTTTTATAGCATCACCCTGACCGGTCAGCTGTAATAGTCCTTGCCCATAGAGACCCAAATTAGCATTGGAAATTATGACAGAATTGTCCTGCAACAATTGGACGGATTGGGCACTAATAATCACAACCATGTAGAGAAGAAATAACTGTTGAGGTTATAGGAAAGCAACTTGATAATGACCTTAAGAACAACAAGGTTTCTGACTTCAAGAACTGAGGTAGCAACATCCATGTTTCCGCAACCATCAACATCGATTTTGGAGTTCAACATGAGCAACATTTTGACAACCATCTTAAAAGCACCATACACCTTCATCGATATTTAATATCTCATTAAAAATTGAGGAACGGAAGAAATAATTTTGTGCTATATATGGTCATAGGTGATAATAATAATAATAATAAATAAGAAGTATCAAGTTTTTTTATCTAGTTCTATATAAATATTGCATTTCAAGTGGTACCACAACCTTTTTCTCATTTTCCTAGTAAACTGAGATCATAAATCGTGTATTGGAACTCTCCCACCAAGTCCACGCAACAAAAGAAATTGAAAATTAGATAGAACAAAGATAAATAGAACGAGGAAACAGAAGACAAATATTGTGATTCGATTAGAGCCTTAGAGGTCATGCTTCCACCACATGCAAGTTCTAAGAAATTACTACATACTGATGGTTGTGAATGAGTTGTGAGATATGGATCTATGAAAGGCTAGAGTTTAGCGCAAATATATGTAGCACCCAGACGGCATTTTTTGCTATCAAGTGTAATACACATGAAAACACCAGGGCATGGTGATGTTATATCAATCCAGGGAAGGCTAGAGTTTGAGAAACAAAGTTGTTTTAGAAATCCGACAGCCTTTTTGCTGACAAATGAAAGATAATATGCATGCAAACATCATGGATAAAGATGTACTGTATGGGCAAACTGTGTGTGTGTATGTGCGCACACGCTCTTGCATGCAAGTGTGTGTATCAGTGTGCCCACGTAAATAGGTAACCTTAAATTGGTATAAAGAAAGCATATTCAGCTGCTTCATAACTGTGATTCTATGCTTTTGAGGGACCTGTTTGAGCATACTGCACACAAATTGGTATACCTTTATATCAGAATCACTCATTAGAAGTTCCTCTGCGACAAGTTCAAATTCTGAGACTGGATAGTCAGACAATCCAAAGATAATGCTGCTTTTATAATACAGGCTTATCTGGCCTCTGACCTGCAACATTGAAATTCCAAGAGGAATCACTACACTTGTCCATTTTTAAATGGCGAAAAGAAAGTCTAACACTTAAATTCTGTCGCCACCACTGTGGGACTTTTTAGTATCTACATAGTCAAATTCAATTTAACGTGATACAAAGAGAATACATTCATTCATACATGCTAAGGACCAAACACACACCTTATACTACTGGCAATGTATATATCTATGAATAAGTGAAAGAAGAAGATTGATCATGGAGGAGGAACCCATACCTTGCAATACAAACTTGTTCAAAAGAGTTCGAACAGACAAGGTATCATTAATTGCTAGTTACTGTGTGATAATGATAGGTGAGGTAGTTCAGCTCCTTAAGGATGACCATAATGAGAAAAGTTTAGAAACGCATATACTAACAATAAAGTCAGTCACTCAGTGATATGTACATGACAAGAGATAGTCCAGAACAGGATTTCTATTTTGGATTCACCATACCGCCAGTTCTCTAAGCATCTATACTTTTAAATAATAGCCATAAGAAAGTTTTGTTTAGTTACACTTGCATTAAAACAATAATGTATACTAGTTGTTCTTCACCGAATGAACTCTATATGAAATTAAAAGGATCAAGTAACATTGTTTCTTTTAACAGGGCTTTATGATAGATCTCCTAAGGGCTTGGAGAAGGAATCTGAAAGATGAAGATAAAAATAGTTCGTGGAATCTCATACCAGGTTGTGTTACTTGGTGCATTCGGATGGAGAGAAACAACAGATGTTTCCAACTCCGGTAGGAATTTTCTCAACAGCTTTTTGGGGTTGTTACTTTGCAGCTTTATTGGAGGTGCAAGTAACCCTTTGCCTGATTTTAGTAGCTTAGTTTCCTTTATGTCTGAGTTGCTGTAATACACTTCCCGTGTATTTTCCCTCTAAAAAAATTTCTTATTACTTTTCAAAAAATAGGGCTTTGTGTACTGAATACGACAGAATAAATAATTGAGTATTTATAAATACAGATAATATGCATGTGATATATGTCACGAGATCAAAAAAAAATTACTCGTGACACTGGGAGATCACATTTAAAAATATATATATATATATATATATACCTCCATCCCACAATAACATTTCCATTTTGCCATTTTGGGTGTCCCAGTTGAAGTTTCCCACTTTTTACCATATTTGGTATGTTAAAATAATAAACAATTCTCACTCCAAACACCCCATGTGATATGTTCCTCACAACCACTACATATAATACTGAATTTCTAACATGTGTTTCCATAATCAAATGGGTAACATATTCCTAGATGGAGTGGAGTGTAAGTTAAGAGATTCTAATGTATATGCCTGATAAGCACATGAATTAATCTAAATCCAGTTATTGCATGAAGCCAGGTGTGAAGCATATCTTATGGAATGAATTCTCAAATTCCCAACATGTAAACATGGAAAACATTTATATGATCATTGGCTATGTACATCTCAGAAAATAGTAAGATTAAGGACCTGAACTCTTGTCCATAGGAGAGGCACCAAAACTTTTGCATTATTCTCGATATAAACATTTGTCCATAGCGGGCTTGTAGAAAAGTCCAACAAAGGAGTTTCTGTTTCTGTTGTCACATTATCATTGCTAACTCTTAAACTCAACACAGCTCTATCAAAATATGTACCCGCAGCTCCAGCATTTAGAGAGCAACCAACACTCAGTCCACCTGGCACAAGTACACAAAGCATCAAGCATTTTGATGTCAGAAAATGGTTTAGTTCTGACAGATGACAATTAGGAGACCTTGCATGCACTGAAGTTCATTAACTCACTTATTTCCCAGATAGTCACATACTTATAGAAATGAATTGTTCAAGCATCAAAGACATTTGGTGGTTTAGGTGCTCTCTTGTGTTCTTGAACCTAACATTTGATAAAAACGCAAATCATCTAGACACTGATAAGTATTCAGAAACTTAATTTGAGAGAATAGAGATCGATTTAAGATTGACTAGATTGACCATCTCATGTGAATCTGGATTAGATTGGACTGCTAGTTTGCATTTACGCTTGGACAAAATCCATATATCTAGACTAAGTTGACAGGCCTAAGCATTATGCAGTCAATTAAGCATTAGGTTCTATTCTGCAGTCAATGAATCGTTATGGTCAGTACGAACCATGTGCTGTGACTTTAACGTCTTCCTGCTTGCTATAACAGTTCAATGATATCCTTCCACCACCTCCTCCACCTCGCCCACTACCACCTGCTGCACTTATTATGCCAAAGCCCTTCCTGCCAGATCAAATCAGATTACAGAGCCTTTTATGTGTACATAGCAATATTAAATTAAAAAATAACAAGTCATTCAGACTGGGTTGTTGGTGATATTCACAATAATTTGTTGAACATGACTACAAGATGAATATTATCCCCCCATTATTGAAAAGAGCCACTTGGTCCCTAATGAATTAGCATGTAGAATCAGGAATACAGTAGATGGTGCCGAGGAAAGCTCAAGTGAAAACAATGGGTGAAAAAAGTTAGAGAACAGAGCTTTGACACTACATGTTATGCTAAAAAGTTGGAGAGAACAGAGCTTTGACACTACATATTCTTTCCAGTGGAATCTACACAACTAAAAAGATGTTCCAATATTAAAACAACCCTCTGATTTCATTCCCCACCACCCACCCTTCCATTACATTGAGTCATGGAGGGGATGATATCTTCAGGTTTGTTATGCTAGTACAGATTGAAAGCAGTGCAAAGAAAAAAGAAGGGTCAGTATACTCACAGCTTCTGAGAGCCTACAAGAATACTCCCACCAGATCCTCCACCCCCGAGCAATCCTCCATCTCCACCATTTGCAAATATGGATCCATTTATATAAAGAACATCCTGTATATCAAGCAAAACACGTCCTCCGCCATTTCCCCCAAATTTGTGGTCTTCAGATGTCCCACCACCTTTGCTGCCATAGGCCCAAGGTTTGGACAAGGTGGACCAAGAATAAACATCACCGCCCCAGAAATTTGTTTCGTTTGTTTTGAGACAGGAAGCACCACGCCCACCGTGTCCTCCACCAGCCCCATCGGAGCCAACAGGTGTTCCACTAGTTTGAGAAGGAGGTAATCCACCCAGTGCCGACGTATTCACAGATGAATCAGGCCCCATAGTCAGACTAAGTGCTGAAATAACAACAGTGCCAGCTACTATGGAAGCATTTTGACCAACTACAACACCGCCAGATAAATTGAAATACACCGTACAGCCTTCTACTGGACAAGAAATCACTACATTGGGAAATATCTCCAGACTCCCGGTGCCAACTGCGTATACATCAGCATTCAAGTGCATGTTTGATTTGATCAGACAGGTGGTATTAAAAGATCCAATGCCATTCAAATCCTCACAAGAATAAGTATCATAAGCCTGCCTAATATGTCCCGGTTCTTGAAAAGGTAAATCACTATCAAAATGTGTTACTTGCTGTAACACATTAAGATAATTTGATCCTTCCGCTAACTTGGGCTCTTCTTCTTCTTCATGCTTCACCAATCCTTGAGAGAGCACACACACCGCAAGATACCCACATAAAATGCACAGGCAAATGTTCCATTCTATTTTACACATGACCATCAAATGAACTATAAAATTATCCAAATCGGCACATGTCTGAACGAAAGCTGCCACTCACAAAAAGAACACCTCAACACCTAAATGATCAGTACAGTCAGCTCCAATCAACCAAATAGAGCTGTCCGGTGAAGTACCTAACACTAGTCCTCACTCCACATATCACACTCCGGGGAAGAAAAAGTCAGCAACTGCAATAAGAGTGTCACAATCACAAGTATCAGCTCCTTCTCAATAACACATGAAACCAATTAAAACCACATCGCCTCCAGTTTCTAATTCTTAAACGAAATCATCCTCTGATCAGAAAACACAAAATTGAATCATCAATCATACCAAAATAGAGTAACCGTCATTCACATGCATCCAAATACTTAAACACAGCAACCTCTTCAACGCATATCAATTGCCAAACAATTCAACAAGCATTCAAACATCCAAACAAAACACAGAGAGTAAATAAAGCGAGATGAACTAACCAGCAAAACCTGAAGCAATTTTGACCTCACTCAACACAGTAACTATAAGTCCTGGAAAAACGGATCGATCGGTGTATCGAAGAGCGTAGCAGAGGCATGGATACCGGAATTTAAGAAGAAAATTACAGTGGTGTCTGAAAAGGAAGAAAACTGAAATGAAGGTGGTAGGGAAGGGTGATGTGAAAAGTTGTGTTTGTTTTCCTTTTCCTTTTAATAAATGGTGGAGCTGGAGTAAGTAGAGAGTGACGAGTAGAATAGAGTGGAGTGTAGTGGAATAGTGTGATTAAAAAAGGAATAGAGTGTATTAAAACTGCATAGCTGGATTGTTGATTGAGATCTAGGCCGTGAGCTGTCTGTCGAGTTTGATGTTAAGTTATAGTAGTAATACTATATACAAGTTACAAGTAGAACTCATTTCATTGCGTATCCATGCCATCATTTCAGCGGCTCATGTTAGGAAACCGCCACTGTCTATAATTCATTTCAGTCTCCGTTAACAATTCGCCAAAACCAGGTTATAAAAGGTCTACTCTTTAATACCCCTTTCGTCTCAAAAATGAATAAAATTAAAAAAGAAGAATATTCTTTCGTCCCAAAAATAAATAAAAATAAAATAAAAAGAAATGAGAACTTAGAAGATGAAGTTGAAACGGGTCAAAACAAAATCGGAAAAATTAAGTTGAAACGAAGAAAGTATATCTTTTTGTAAATAGTTATTTCACAACTTTTAAATTAAAAATTCATATTTTAACATTTTATTCATTTATAAAGTGTTAAATAATGCAATTTCAATGAATTTTGTTAAAAAAAAATTGACGACTGTTAATCCTATTAGTATAACATCATGTTACTTGTTATAATTTATTCTCAAATTCATACGAATTCTACTTAACTATTTTTTTATAATTATAATTCATCTAGTATATTTTTTAAGCAATATGGAAGTAAATTTAAATAAAATGAGATCATAAAAAAAGTCAAAAAATATATTATACAACTTTTTATGCGGGAAAGATGTATTAAGTTGCAATTCAATAACATCTCCCTTAGTTTGGAATCGTTTGACCACATTCAATATCCAGTCCACTCATACAAACCATTTGTCCCCCACATTAATTATCAATGCACTTTAATTTATTAAGTAATTCTCATCCACAACCACCATTCTGGGCAAGACAGGAGGAAACGAAGTAGTAGTAAGTAGATTGTCTCATTTGCAAGAGATCAAGTAGAACATAGAAATAATAACCAAAATTTTTAGCAGAAAATATGATAACTGAAAATCCAAAACAATCGCCTGATCAATGAGGCTGCACAAAGATAACACAAGTACCTTCCTGACTAAATGCAATTTATCGTCTCCTTCCCATAATAATTAGGCTGACATACTCAGCCATCAATGTGTTCGCTAATTTAATCTGATCAAAATATAATTCTCACCCGATGAACCAACATATATGGCATTATGCAGGTGGGAAACAAGTTCCCTCATATCAGGCATATAAACATCTTTACCAGATGTTTAACTAACACATAAGGGTGGTTAGTCATCGTCATCATAATCCCAATAAAATAAACACATCTATATACCCCTATCGGATTACATCTCCAAAAGATAATAACTGTACAGCTTTGTCCGGACAAGCTGTATAGCGCAATAAATGAAAGTAGCTACCGCTTATCGTGGCAGGGCCACTCTATACCACTGCTTCCACTTCTCAAATGTCACCCTCACAAAACCATGCCTCAAAATGCTCTACCAACGTCCAAGAGACTACTGGAGGTTACGTTCACATCAGTACCAGCTGTGCAACCGAGTGTGGTTTGCCCAAAGTGACAGCCCTTCTTCAAGCCGTACTTCCCTACCAACGTCGTTCGAAGTCATCCTCGAAGGACTGGGTTGTAAATCACCCCAACACAATTGTACAACTCTGAAGGGGCATCTTCAGGGCAGCTTATATATTGCCACACAGGATACCACAAACCGGATTTCTGACTTCAGAGATTATAACCCCTCACTTATTTATTCCAGCACTCAACCATTGTAGTGGATGTTCGGGTTTTGGGATCCTTGAGCTTGATGAGATGAAGGCTGCTGTTGAGTAATTTGCATATTTGGCGGCTGTGTGTTGTAGTGAGCAAATGGCTGAGAGTAGAGGGGATTCAGTAAACTCTGCGCAAAATCATGCAATTAAATCAACACATCGAGAAACATAGTATAGCACACAAAAGAGAAGTGAACTAGAAGTTGATATATCATGTATATAAAATGAAGTTCCTTCATGGCTTCATGAATCATAAATGTAATAAAGAAAATAGCATGTGTTGTAATCTTAGGTTTACTTATGTGCTGATCCCATAGCTAATTGCAAAGTAAGAAACCTGAGACTGAAGTCCACCGGCACTGGGTAGGCCAAAGTGATTCTGGGAAGCATCATCTTGAGATTGATCATTGTATGGAGCTTGTGTAAAAAGCCCTTGAGAGCCATGGGCCATATATTCCTGCAAGAAATGAAGATATCACTCCAAATAAAAACAGCAGCAGAATTCAATCAGGAACTGTAGCACCCACAACTCTAAGGTAACCGCATTACTTTATCCACAAAGAAATAATACAGAGCTACTATTCTATTGCTTTACCTTTGGTGGTAAATACAATTACAATGCCAACAAACAGATTTATATCAAAAAAAATATGTTTTATTGGGCCAAGTTTAGTGCTAAAAAAGAAATTCATTAGTTTCACTATCTTCGAAAATTCAAGAAAGACCAACCCCACAATAGAGTGAAGAACCTAATATTATGGAACAGTGACAAGAAGAAAGACATACACAAATGAAAGCAGCATCAATTTTCCAATTGTCGAACGAAAGAATGGACGTATGGAAAAGGTTAGATGTGACCAAATATAGATGAAACTAAAGCCCGAGGGTGTCATTAAGACATATACAAGAGATACTTCACCACACCTGTGACATGAAATCGTTTCCTGTGGAGAAACGAGGATAACCAGCTTGAGAATTCTGGTTTAAAAAGCTCCCAGGATATCCACCTTGAGCCCCCTGTGTAACGTAGTCAACTGCATACCCACCCTGAGAAGCCTACAAGTACAAACAATGTGCAAAAACACAGATCAGCTGAATAATGAAACAAAGAAAGAAAGTTAATGTGCAGATTCTAAACATACAAGTACACGAAGATGATGATGATTAAATGAAAAAATTGATGCTCATGTACCTGAGTGGAGAATTCAGCGACATTATATGCAACATGAGATCCCTGACTTTTAAAATCATCACTTAGGAAGTCCTGCATCACCATCAAAAAAAAATAAAAAATTACCTACAAAGGAGTTTTTCATCAATATGGAACAAAAATTGAAATTTCACCACTGAGATCACCTGTGACATGCCACTCATAGAGAATCCATCCCTGTATGGTTGGCTAGTTCCTTGACCAGTCCCCTATTGTCCACCAAAAAGTGATTTGTCAACATTAAAAGAATGACAAGAAAATAGATTAGAAGTAAAATAAATGAACTTGAAACTAAACTAACAGTAGAAACATATACCGGTTGAGACATCGGTCCTCCAACGTTTGGTTGGCTATTGGCATTCTCCATAGGTGGAAAGTTAAAGTTAGATGCAAGACTTCCAACAGGCTGAGGGCCCTGCTGGTGTGGAAGATGACTACCAATAGGAGCACCAGAATTACCACGCCCAGCACCGAATCCTCTGCTTCCAGATTGTGGAATTTGAGGAACGGCTCCAACAGGTCCATGTACTGCACCACGCGCAGGAATGGCGTATGGCTGTGAAGGAGGGCCTCCATGGTATGGATGAACAGGTACACGGGGCATTGGATATCCAGCAGGGTGTACGCCAGGTCTATGTGCACCATTTGGTTGGCCAGGTGTATAAAGACCTGCTTCAACAGAAAATATTTTTCCTAAGGACTTCAAGAAAAATCATTCCCATGGTTCTATTTATTACATTCAATTGGAAAAAAAATTGATTGATCATGTATGCATATAGATTGCATATACGAACATTGTAAGATATATGTGCAACTAATGAGCAGCCTTAGTAACATACCTCGAGAACGACCACCTCTCCTATCGGCACCAGGAGTCGATGGTGCAGCTGAACCAAAAGTATCGGGAACCATTCCTGGCCCACCACCATAGAATAGTCTCCGTTCATTGTATATCTGTGCCATATTAATCCATACATGTCAAACAGTCCAAAAACCAAGAATATCCTATACTATACATAAACCTGAGGTCCGTTAAAAGTTCACTATTAGAACCCCCGGCATTAATACATTATTACTTTCCGCCCACAACACTTAAATTTTTCGACATTTCCCCCATGACATGACAAATATTAACAGAATCCGACCCTGTCAAAACTTTTCATTCTGCCACGTTAGTCGCCCAACACAAAACTATCCATTTCCATTTTTGGTAAAGTACACAATTCCCCACGTAAACAATAACCTCAAGACACAATCACATTTCCAATGTTACCCACCCATAGTTCATTTGTAATTCATTCTTTATTCTTTCTTCATTTGAATAATACTCAACTTTCCACTATATCAAAACCATATAGATTCTTAACAAATTTTATTATTTTTTACTTAAATATATATTCAATCCTTCACTTCCCCTTACATGTTGACCAAAAAATAAAGCTTAGAGTTATCATGGGACGGGAGGAATTAAAACTATTACAAGAAAGTAAGTAAAACAAACTGGCCAATGGTCATGGCCGACGACTAGGGTCTAGGGGGGACTTTGGAGCTCCAGAACGGGCGAAGTTAATTTTGTCTTTTTAATAGTATTATTTTTTCTTTTCTTTTTTCTGTTTTATTAATTTGTCAAGGTTCTTGTCATTTTTCTTTTTTACTTGTGTTTTAAACAGAGAGATAAAATGGTCATTTCACCTTCTTTAAGGTTGAAGTTTAGTATATACATGGGGGTCTTTATGTAATTCCCCAAACTGAGAAATACTACTTAACAAAGTAATTAACCCAGCAGCAATAGTGACTTGTCCTCTACCTTCTTAGGCTTTTGAAATTGGACCATACTTTGCTTCAAATTATTCAGAGGCCCTTCCACCAAGCACTCATGTTCCTGAAAAGCCAGAAATAGAAAGAAAAATATATCTTTAATAAATTGTGGGGAAAGTCAAGAGTATTAACTACATGGTCTTGCAAGGGCATACTTATATCATGACAGTAAATTAATCTTGACCCATTACCATGACATTACAAAAATAGCCAAATCAGAGCAAATACCTTGTAGTGAGTGAGCAAGCCATTCCACAGGGGCTGTTTGCTCAGAACTTTTGGGTTCCCTAAGATAACTATGCCATAGCGAGCTCGTGTAAGTGCAACATTTAGTCGGCGCGGATCGTTCAGGAAACCAATTCCCTGAAAAAGCATATAGGGCAAAATAATTCAAGTAACCTTTTTCCAGACACGTCCAAATACACGAGCAAAATCAATAAAGCATGGTGAATACTTTTTCTTTTCTTAGAATACTTAAAAATCCAAAATCATGGCGCATTCATAATTTGTGTCAGGCAGCATAGTAGAGGCTTAGTGTGACAAAAGAACGCAGCTGATAAATTTTAGATACATTCTCCACTATAGTCACACTCTAACTATAGCCAATGTCTTATTACAAAATTTAAAAAAATGAATAAAATAAATATAGGTGAAGTCCAAGAACCCACCTGGTGTTCATTACTCCTCACACACGACAAGATTATGTAGTCCTTTTCCCTTCCCTGGAATGAATCTACACTTGCAACCTGAAACATAAGAAGTAATGCTTAAGACACTCTAGTACAAGGGGAAATGAAATGACCAAACAATAAGTAGAAATCCTACCTCAATTTCTTTGTATAGTTGCTGCCGCAGAGAGCCATTGCGAGCCATGTAATTCACTATGTACGCTCGCTGGCCTTCATAGGGTGTTATAACTCCAATCTATTGGAACCAGAAACAGAAAAACAAAAAAACAGAAATTCAATATAAAAACATAAACCAGCATCAAAATACACAGAGGAAATAAGTTCAGCCTACCTGGTTAGGAACTACACCGCTCTTCAAGAATGTAGTCACAATCTTCTCAACATTTGCAGCCTCAGTCCTATTTAGATAGGAAGTTCCGCTAGAACTTATCTCCTCTTGTCCCATCTGAAAGAATTAAAAAGTATTTTACGTTTCGAAAGTAAAAACAAGAGGAGATTTGAGTGACAAGCAAATACTCCTCCATCCAACATTATGAAATTGGGTAAAATCATTATTGCCTAAATCAAGCTGAATTCCTGAGAGATGCAGTGATGTACTCATAAAACAAATAATCAGACACAAGATGGATTTGGCAATTCTGATATTAAGTAACAATACAATCAACAAAACCCAGGAAGAATTTATACAATAATAATGATGATAACATATTCATTTAAAAGAAAATTTTAAAAAAAAGAAGTGATAAAGACCCCAATAGCATAAAACTGCTTATGTGTACCTGTACATAGAAGAACATCGGCCGGTTAGGTACAGGCCAAGGGAAATCAATCCCCGGAGACTGCCTCTCATTAATTGTCACTCCATTTTGAAGCGTACCTTCATAAAAGCTGTTAGATGGAAACTCTGATAGGGCAGGATGCATCCTATATTGAACCTGCATAGTAGTGTCCACTGAAGGTTATTGAAGGCCCAAGGTAAAACTGGCACAAGAGAGCTAGGTTTTAGCTATAGCTTCTACAATCGGCTGACATTTAGAAATCAACCTATTGAGTCACCATGAAGCAATATAAAGATCGCAAGCATATCCTTTCTTAGCATAAAAATTTCCACAAGTGCAGAGATTATGCTTATTACCTGCAAACGAATTGGCTTCACACCGAGCATCACGAGCCGTTCAAATAAAGATTGAGCCAGACCCGCCCGGGCAGCTTTCTTGCACATTATCACAGGACCAAGTTGGCAGTGATCTCCCACAAGAATGATCTGGGAAAAGCAATACATTATAGTTTGAGATAAAGTATGAAACAGGGGGTTTTCTGCAATCTTAGTTTATTTCTCTGAAGAAAATTAAAATAATTCTTATTTTCAGGAAGCTGAAACAGATCAAAGAGTGAATTTGAAAACATCTCTATGGTACCTGTTTTGCTCCAAGAACCAAAGGAATAAGGCATTCTGGCTCTGTTGCTTGAGTAGACTCATCAATAAGGACCTATAAATGCCTCGGGAATATCATAAAATAATATCAGGAAAAAAATTACAGAGAGAGCAGGGAAACATAATTGTGAACAGGCGATTCCAGCACAAGATACACACCCACACCATGTGAAGCGTTACAAAGTAGACGGCCAGGGGAATGAAGATAAGTGTGGTGTTGATAAAATATTAACCAAATTGTAAGTAAGGTGTAAAGAATAAACTTGTAAGGACCTAAGGATCAATGAAGAATTTAATATAAAGTGGGGTATTAGTTAATAAAATGTAATAAAAGCTTAACATTTTCCGAGTTTGGAGTATCTAATTGGACAATCAAATAGGAATTTGTAAAGTTGCAAATCTGGTAGAGTGCGAGTAAAACGCTTCTAACCTGGCGGAATCTAAAATTTGCCAAGCGAGGATCACCGGCACCAACACATGTACAACAGATAACATCAGCACTTTGAGATATTTCCCTTTCAGTTGCTCGTTTCAGAGCTTTATACTTCTTCTCATCACTGCTGGATAACTCTCCTGTCAAAAGTAAAGTATAAGTCAGCACTAATCTATCGAACAAGTTATCAAAGCTGGAAAGTGTTTTCTCTCAACTAAGTCAAAATGAAATGTGTAAGAGCACCATGCTCTCCTTTGCCTCATTCAGATTTTCCCGAAGTATATAGCTCCTAACCATTAGTCTATCTCACACCTGGAGCGCTTGGCACTTGGCGATGCTTATGCCACATGGGGATTTCATCCACATAGACCATTCACAGTTTCACACTATCATAATCCATAGCCCTATTAACATTGTTCTAGATAAAAGAAAAACAAGTAGCATCCCCATTCATTTTATGCTTTTGCTTCATATTTCTCATTTGTTCAGACAACAGAGGAAAGATCCAAGAAGTAACATAAACATATGATACAAGATTAATAACATAACAACGATGAAACAGATAAAACTAGATCACAAACACACCCAAAAAATAACAGAACCTCGTGAAAGGATGGAGGGTTAAATGAGAGAGAGAGTGAACCTTGTTCATCTTTCAGTTGCTGCAACTTGTGGAGTTCACTCTTTTCAGATGTATCCAGATGTCTAACCTGTGAACAGTGCAAAGTGGATAAGCTAAAGAAGCCACTTAGCTTTGAGTCAAATGACATGGATGCTTGGTGGAAACAATGCCCCATCACCATCAGACATGGCTACAAAGCAAATATGAATTTTCGAATGGATCATAACCTGATAATGCAATGTCAAATGCTCAACAGGAGAGCTGACGGCTTCCCTTGATTTGGCACAAAGCCTGACGACCTAATTTTTCAAACAAAAATGAAGAATATGTTAAAAGACACAGTAGCTGTTTGATATTGAGTCAAAAAGTTGGAATAGTTGATGAATAGTAGCTGAGTTAAGGGCAAATTATAGAAATTGGTTTTTGGGATAGAGTTAAAATATTATAGATTTTCAAACACTACTAGGGTTGTTAGCTTGTTATATAGGATGTGTAAGGAAAAAGTGATGTATGCAAGGGTGAAGTGATGTATTTCGGTTTCTTAATGTTGGTTTATTGGTTTGAGGTTGTTAGTATAACTGAAAACGTAAAAAGAGATCATGGGTAGGATGGAAAGAAAAGTACAATTGTCAACTGGAGTAAATATTGAGTTAAAAGTTTTAGTTTTAACTTCATGCCAAATGCCTCTGAAAAACTTTAACTTAATTCTGCAGTGTAGTGGCATGACAAACACCCATAGAATCACCGCAGTGCACATGAAGAGTAAGTAACTAACTAGCTGTTTTTTGCTTTATAAGACCAAGACAGGCAGGCAGTGGGGTAGTGAAAGGTAACGAGCACTAACTTACCAAAAAAAAAAAAATTAAAAACATAATAATAATAATAATAATAATAATAATAATAATAATAATAATAACAATGATGATGATGATGATGATGACAACAACAACAACAACAACAACAACAACAACAATAATAATAATAATAATAATAAAACTAAAGTTAAACGCTATTGGCCAGGCACCATGACTTGAAACACACCTAATATTCCAGCTTAAATAACTTCATTCACACAGATAAAGCTTTAATACAGTAACATTCAGACCTTTAGTCCTGTAGCACTTATCTTCTCAGCTAACTGATCAACAGCCACATTACTGGGAGCACAGACCAACACCTACACAGAGGGAGAAAAGAGTCTGCTTATGTAACTGACAGGAAACAGTAATTGTCAGAAAGTTGCACCAAAAAGTTCATATATACCTGCCCTTGGCCTTGTTTTGCCATGTGGTACACAATTGCAGCAGAGGTAACAGTTTTACCAGTTCCAGGCGGACCTTGTATGAGACTTATAGGCTTTTGAAGGACACTCTTAACTGCAAAAACCTATTAACACCCACATAACAAAATCAACACTGATACAGACAAGACATGCGCACAGCATACATCATTCACTAAGCACTTGATTTACCCCACACACACACACACCAAAAAGTGATAATATATAATGTTTTGGCTTTTTAAAAATACATTAATACCAATACTGCCCAACTCCCAACTTAATCCTCAAAATATCCTATATTCTCCTCACCTTGATAAATTCATCCGTTATGCTTCTACTGAAGTTGTCTTTGGAGTAAAATTGGCTAACATATAAGACACATGCAAAAACTGAAAGGCATCTTATATTAAAACAGGGTACTTGATAAAGCCTACACTCAAGAAATGCTTTCTGTATCATGAGAAAATCTGAGATTTGGTTATACGTCATCAGGTGGCAATGTTCCAACATTATATTCTTGCTGAAGTGCCGGGTTAAACACACATCAGACAGCCCCACTGTATAAACAATCTTTAAACAGTTATTTAAACAAATGGGTCCTATTATCTCCGTGCAAGTCCCAACTCAAATGAATAAGTTAATTGTCCACTGAATACAAACACATTACAAACGGGAACGATACAAAATCGAAAGAGAAAGATGCATTATATTTTTTAAACAGAACTGTAGGAGCATACTTGGGATGCATTTAGTTCTGGAAGGCCCGGAGCACCAAAGCGGCGGGGCAAAGTATTACGAACCATCTGCATCTCAACTTCATGGCCAAGTAAATGATGATAGATGTACCTACAAATTTTGTAGGGTTAAAGGAATGAGTTCATCTAACTCTGGAGATTTAAAAATCACTGGAAAACTGAAAAATATATATATAAGAAATTATATCCCAGCTCTTCCAAGTTAAATTCTTCAGAACCATGACACATACGGAATTTCACGATTTAAATAAAAAATGGACAAAAAACAGACTCAAGAAGAGAGTAGAAAATTTGTGATCACCTACCCACTGACACTTGTGTCATCCACAGCAAACGTTTTCATAGCTCCCTGCATCCGATCAAAACTTGTGCTCTTCCATACAAAGTCGACGCTAAAACCATGGTTAACATCAACCGGAACACCCTGAAAGAACAAAAAATTATAATCTTTCCTTTAAGGGGTTAATAATGGAAACAGATAGTTATGTAATAGGTAGAAATAAACAGCAAAGGACTATACCTGACTAGCTCGAAGCTCAAGTGCAACCTCCTCTTGTGCAGTCAATTTTACCTAGCAAGAAAACACAATTTTCCGCATCCTCAATGGACAAATAGTCAAATACATCATTTTTGGAATATCAAACATGACACTTCTTATGTGAATAATATCACAAGCCTTCCAAATGGATAATCATGCCAGTGATTATCTATCTAGAAAAATTACAAATGGTCCTATTCGTCTCTGAGGGAAAATCAAACTGCTGTGCAGTTTTCATGAGTGTGGTCCTATACAAATCAAGCGGATCTATGATTTGCTTTTATATCTTTCCAATGACAAAAAACATTGCAAGTCAATGACCTATATTCACAGTTTGATCAAATTTTAATGGATGACATCACCATATATAAATCTGACTAAGACATGGTTATCTGCATCTATGCTTTAATAGTTTTACATATTGTAAGAGTTCGGACTAAGATATCATACCACATGACCAACAGATTGCCATGCCGGGTGAGCTGCATCTCCAGAATACCGCAGCCGCAATTCATCACCAGGCACAAGACGTAACTCATTATCTTCCTATACAAGGAATGCATACATGAAATATATATAAATATAACCGATAGTCAGAGTAGATCAAACTAGCAGCATCATTGTTACCTTTGGAAATACAAAAAACGCAAGGCGCTTCTTGTTAAGACCAATATCCCAACGAATTGTGATGCTATCTTTGCTCTGAGACTCTTTCATCATCTATCGAATAAAATGGCGTGAGACCATTAGATAAATTCAAAATCTTAAGAACCAGTGAAGGCAATAGAATACAAAGCAAGAAAAATACTATATGTTAGCTTGGAGTTGCACCTATCTGAGTATATCCTAAAACGGAAGGATGCTATATATACATGGACACTAACTGGTAACTGCACATTCATCCCCTTCCTTTATCAGGACACTCAGCTATCCCATAAGTCCCCTAAATCTAAATTTCATAATGTAAATAGGTTTTAGGAAACACTAATTGTCCTCTTTACTTCAAATCCTATTTCCCAGAATTTGACATGAATAAGCAGTGAAGGATCAATCAAAATATCAAGAATGAATAGAGAAAGATAGAGTGGCAATAGAAATGGATATAGTACATGATATCTTTCACTATCACAATTCATTAACAAGCTATTTCTTCGATTTGCATAGGACGGTACAACAGAACAAGTTATAGATATACCTTATCATAGTCTGCTTCAAGCTTGATCAGTGGAGCAAAGACATTTTGATACTGAACAGGAAATTACATGGCAAAATAATCAGTGAAGTAACTACCCGTCACTTGAAAATGACACATGCAGCAATTAAGATGATAGTCAATCTCATCAAGTGCACACCTGGTAAGCATCTTCATACTTAACAGCCACAGACTGTGGTTCATCATCTACACCAGGCTTCTCAAGATCTTCTAGCGAAGCATCGGGGTTTGATTTCCACAGCTCTTCGATTTTGTTTATTTGCTGGGCACTAATTTGCCGAGCTCTCAACTGCTCTTGCTCAGATGGTACCTGGATACTTCTTTATCAATAAAAATATCCATCTTGGAACATTAAGAGCAGTTAATAAAAGAAATATGAGCACTCTAACCTTTAGCAACCACTGAAGGAAACATCTATCGTCAATAAGTGGACACCATTGACTTAAGTCCCAATTCATATCCTTCAACGCATTAACACTGAGACAAGGTTCCCTGCAGAGCAGGACCACCACACTTTCTGTCGTTGCAGATATGAATCCAAGGAGAAAGACATTTCGACAGCCACAGTTATAACACTCGAGAATTGTTTCTCCTAGGGGACTATCTTTATGAAGACAAACTTCCTTGTGCTTTGCCCTCACCTAAAAGAAATCAACATAAATCAATCAAGTCAATTTATATTCATAAGACACTATGCGGATAGTAAACAAAAAGGTCAATAATGACTTTGAGAAATAAATTAAAATCCCACATCATTCACATAGATAGTTAGATACAGAGAACAAGATTTCAGATATGTTCCTTTATAGCAAATCGTAAGTTCCAGGAGATGCTACAAAAAAATATAGAGGAACGCGTTGAAACGAGACAGAGACATTCACTCGAGTAGGGGATAATCCATTGTTTCTACTTTTTGTTTCAAGAAGAATCATCAATAGCAATGAGGCTAAATAGCTGCATCACTTGGGCATTTCGTCCAATAGTGTACACCATTATTTATCAACAAAATGATTCCAGGATGTTATTGTAATTATATTTTAAGCACGGCAGAGATGCTAATTAGATAGTTTAACAAGCATGTTTAGCCTGTAACCATGTCTATGGCGTGCATTCTATATTTTTCACAACCTTGGCATGATATTATATAGAGTTTCCACAATTAATTTAGGTTCGTCTTCAGTGCTAGAGTACAGCCCCATGTATATTTAGTTTTTCTTAATAATACGTAGTAATTGACATTAACTTTCAAAAAAAACAAAGACCCCAGGAACAAAACCTTGAAGACAAAATAGATTCACATAAGCACTCCGCCAAGTGTTCCTGTTGAGTAAATATTTCAGTATATAACTAGCTTTTGTAGATGTTTCTTCGTTCTTTCTTTTTCCTTATACTGTAGGAAAGAGATGGTGTGCAACCAACGGCAGGCCATTACACTGTTTCGTTTGGAATAATTTGTGGAAATGATTAAATAGTTAATTGGCGAAAAATAATAATCCATAAGTTAATTTTGGAACCTAGACCTCGGTTGTAGTAACTAGTAACAGTTGTCCCTGACACTCTGCAGTATCCTTTATTACGACTTCATAGTTTCAATTAGTGGTTCTCTAACCTAATCGATCTGCATTGGGAAAAGAAACAGAATCACATAATCCCAAATCACACTACACTGACAGGTTATTCTTTCATCTCCTTTAATTCATATCATACACCCATCCAAATCCATAAAACCCGATACACAAAAGTTGCAAATGAACATTTCAACTTAGATATGTGATCATCATCAAGATCCATAAGCGGAAATTTTTAACTTAACCCAAAATTGAAAGCATCTATTACTAATTACAGATACGTTAAATTTGGTGAACAAAGAATACCTTAAAGATGCAAAAACAAGATACTCAAAGTTATATATCTAGTACGGTTTTGGTCTCTACACAAACTAATCAAAAAGGCCAAACACCAAGAAATAATACTATGATAAATAATAAAGGTAAGCAATAACCATAATTTTGGCACTATTTCCTGCTTATACTGTTATAAGTCGTGTAATATATCTAATCCTTACAAGCAGAACTACAAACATGCCAGTTCGCGATGCCATATATGTAACAAGGCTCTTTAGATAACACCAAGTTGACACTGTTGTCAACATATCAGCTCCTAAAGTATATCCATTAGTCACATCATATGCAGAAAACTGAAGCCAGATGCTAGATTGATCCTATTTCCACCTTAAAATCCACATAAATTTCTTTGAAGTATAATTATTCACTTCTACCATTTCACACTCTAGGCAAATTATAACCAAAAAAAAAAAGGCAAATAAAAACCCACCCATCACTTACTCCAAATACTGAAAGAAGCTACAAGCCTACAATAAGCTATTCACTCACCAGATGGTTAACAATGTGAGAACCGGATGTATTCCCTCGCGAATTACAGAACCATTTCCTACAGGAAGGGACATTGCACCTAGCAACACAAGCCGGGTTCGTAACACCGCAATACCTGCAGGCATGCTCCGTAAAATCGCCCTTCCCGTACTCGAAAACCTCTTCGTCTCCACCAGTGTCTTCGAAATTAAGCCCACTCATCCCAGCCGCCAATGCCTCCACCACTCCAGTCTCCTTACTGCTATTGCCGCCACGTGGCTTCGCAGCTGAAGGCGAGGGCTCGGATGAGGACGGAGCGACATCGGCGGTGGAAACGGAATCGGAAGGCGTAGGCCAGACGGAGGGAGATGATCGATTGGGCTGAGATAGCTCCTGAAACTCAGGGTAATCGAAATCCTCCTCGCCCTGCGTGTTGAATTCGAGAAAAGTGTAGGCATCGTTGCCCGTATCGGGCTGCGACGCCGTTTCGTACAGATTGTTCGCCTGGGAATCCATTGATGCTGCTGATTTATCTCAATTGAGTGAAGGATTGTACGGGTTTGAGGGAGATGGGAATTGAGAAAATATTAGGGTTTGATGATTGGGAAGAGGACAGGTGAGAAAGGGGGTTAAGGTAACAGAGACCAACGAACGACAAACACGAGCACGAGTTGTAAAAGAAAATAAATAAATACTAAATAAGGACAATAAATGTTGCGATTAGATCAGCAAATTTGTTTGATCACGAACCGGTTACACGGACGTTAACTACTAGTCTACTAGGAAACAAATACACTATTTAATTAATTTAATTAGAAACCCAAATATTTTATAATTAGTCATTATATATGTGTTTTTTCAGATCCGGTTCAATATTATTTTTCGCAGATTTTTTTACGGATCCTCTCACAATTTAATATCATTGAGTTTTAAATTGAGATCATAGGGATTTAGTCTGAAATCATAATATTTTTCTGTTGATATTATAGTGTGTTTTTTAGTTGAGATCATCATGTTTGTTTTGATATTGTAGTTTTTTTAGCTCATATCATAGTTTTATAGTCTAAAATCATATTATTCTTCTATTAACATAATAGTGTGTTTTTTAGTTGAGATTATAGTGTTTTTAGTCAAGATCATCGTGTTTTGTTTGATATTATATTTTTGAGCTCATATCATAGTTTTTTTAATCTAATATTATAGTGCTTTGTGTTGACATCATAGTGTTTTTAGTTGAGATCATAGAGTTTAGTTTGATATCAAAGTTTTTTTAGTTGATACTATAGTTTTTTTAGTTTGAGTCATAATGTTTTGTGCTAATATCATAGTGTCTCTCTGTGACATCATAATGTTATTAGTTGAGTTCATAGTTCATTTTTAATCTGATAAAATAGTGTATTTTTAGTTGATATCATAGTGTTTGATTTGATATCATATGGTTTTGAGATGGTATCATAGTGGTGTAGTATGAGATCATAGTGTTTTGTGTTGATATCGTACCTTTTTGAGTTGATATCATGGTGGTTTTAGTATAAGATCATAAGTGTTTTTGTGTTGACATCATAGTATTTTTAGTTGATGTTATAGTCTGCTTTTAGTCTGATAACACAGTGTCTTTTTAGATGAGATCATAATATTTGGTTTGATAACATAATTTTTTGAGTTAACATCATAGTTGTTTAGTCTGAGATTATAGTGTTTTGTGTTGAGATCAGAGTGTTTTTAGTTGATAAAATATAATGTATACTATCAGCCAATTACATGTTTTAATGTTCATACAGCCGCCAAGAAAATAACATATAACACTCATTTGTGTCTTTCAAAACCTCTTATTGATCTATATCTACATAATTTCATATTTATCATCGATGTGCTCATTTGTTGCATTTGACTCAACATTGTTCTTTCTTCCTTCTTCTCTTCTTATTTGCCAATGCTGCTCTTCTTCTACTTCTTCTTCTTCAATTTGATTAATTTAATAACCCGATCCTTATAAAAATATGATTAAACCTTGTGAATGCACAAACAACAACATGAATAAGCAATTATTTCATGTCAACCATGTAGATATTGTTGATGAACATAGAGTATATTAGTTAGAAGATAGTGCATATACGTAAAAACATAAGAAAATACAGTAAAAAGTAAAATACAAAAAATATATGTCAAAAAATAGAGCACAAAATGACTGTCATATTTTGAATGAAAACATACGATATATTTCAGAGAACATAGGTAATATACTTGAGAACATAGAAAATACAATTGAGAACATAACTCAATATAATATTGTGAAAAACAAGAGCACACAATGATTGTCAATTTTATAAAGAAAACATTGTACATTTCTAGAGAACATACGTAATATTGTTGAGAACATAACACACGTACGAAAGAACATGGAAACGTTGTATATCTTGTTTTTTCGAATCTGAGTTCATGAATGAGGTCTGATTTTGAATGTTTACACCACTCGATCATTATGCAAGCACGATTACACTTTGTGAATGCATAAACAACAACGATCTACAATCAAAATATGAAAATATAGACAAATCCTTCCAGAACTACAATTTTTCGAACTTGATTTTTCAGATCTAGTTGGAAACGAAGCTATTTTATCATTCAAAGCATGAATCAACCATGTAGAAGGTGGTAATCAATCATAATATCAACTATCTAGCTTGATTTATCGATAAAATCGGTTGAAAACATTATAAAAATCACAAAAAACTTCATTCAAAATATGTCTAACGTTTATGCCGATCGCAGTTTTATGTATATTCTGATAGTGTTGCTGCTCAACTTCGATTTTCCGGTGTGGTGGTAGCATGAAGATCGCTTCTTAGGACCAATGTAGAGTTTTCTAGAGAGATTTTTTTGAGTCTCTAGAGTTTTTCTGAACAAAAATGAATGAGCATTTTAAGTTTATTTTCGGGTTATAACATATATTTATATGACCCGTTTTTCCGACCCATTTGTTGTCCCTTGGTTGGGTGGGTTTCAGGAACTAATTTTGAATTGGGGTTAGTATGTAATATTAGAAACTAAGTTTCTATGTCTCTATCTAGGGGTTATTTATTAGAAAATTTACTCATAAACATATAGTGTGTGTTTGTCGTAGAATTCCAATTCAATTTTGTTGCGTTTTCATATAAAAACTCAATTTGAATTTGAATAATTCAATTCTAATTCTATATTAAACAGTCGCATAATCTTCCTTCCAATCTCAAATTTACGTCAGTTCGAAAATAATTTGTAAAATAAAATAAATATAACAAGTGAAAGAAAATAAATATTAAGAAATAACTTGATTTAGTTATTATAAATAATGAATAAATATAAAATTTGGAAGGAAGATGATTGAGTTTAGAACCAACCAAATCAGTTAATAGAAAATTAAGTTTGGAATGGAGTAGTTACTTTTAAAAATATATCTACGTTGGTTTACGCATCATTAACTATTTTTGATATTATTGATAGAAAAAATTAATGGCTTACTATTTGTTGTATGATCAAAAAATAATAATAAAATAGATTTATAAGATAAGGGATATGTGAGAGACATGATTAATAAAGAAAACTAGTTACCCTTGATGTGCGGATATCCGTGTGAACCCTTGACACAAATATTCGTGTGTAGTTTTTATTCTTTTAATTTTAAATTCATACTATAAAAAAATTAAATACGTCATTTTAATTATATGAATACGTACTTTTTTTTTTAAACGGCTAAATGATGACTCGAACCCCTGACCTATTGGTTGGAGGTAAAACGTCTTATCAACTGAGTTGCGCTTCGTTGTCGAATACGTACTATTTATAAAGTTTCTCCAATAATATAATACTAGTTACCCTTGACACGCCGTACCCGCCTGCAAATCTTATTTTTTTAATTTTAAATTCATACTACAAGAAGTTGAATACATCATTTTATCATATGAATAGTAACAAATGAAATATAAGGTTTGACATGGTTTAGCCTAAAATTAATAAAGCTTAAAATTAAGGAAGTGGGGGAAGAAACTACCTAGACTAATTCTAATCAATTCAGAAATATAATTAGGAAAAAATAGTTAGGTTAATTAGTACGTGAAGAAAAAAATTGTATCCTATTATTAGTAAATTTTATAATAGCCAATTTGTAAAATTTTAGTTACTAATAATAGGAGTGTATAAATTAGATCCGTGTGTAATAACTACTTTTTTGGACTAATAATTGAATCAATATTTTTTATTAGTGTTAGTATAGAAAAATACAAAAACCTCAAACTACACTATAAATTTTTTATAGTGACTACATTCCTATTAATAGTATATATGGTGTACAAACACTAAATTAACAAATTAAATATGAGTTTATATGGCAGGAAGTGGTGAAAACCACTATTTTTGGGACTAATAACTACTTCCAACTTTTTGATTAGTATTAGTAATAGATATTATAAGATATGATAAAAGGAAGGTGATAGTTGTTAGTGGGTTTTACTCTTTTACTAATTTGAAAATTATGTTATATTAACTAGTTAATTAAAAGTAAAGTGATACGGCCACATTTCATGCACCCATAATACATTGTAACATAAAACACGTGGTATAGATCGTATGACACGTTACAATATCTTAAGGACATTTGACTTTTTGAGATAAAAACTACCTAGAAGTTCAAATTACAAACCTCTACCTGGTAATGATGCGGGTAGCCATGCTTGGAGATTAATCTACAACCATCCTTGTGTTTATGACCCACATGTCCCTCCAACAATGAGTGTGTAGTATTAAGACTATGTGTCACGGCCCAACTCACTTGCGCGTTCCTAGCTCAATATTCAAGTCAATGGAGGATTATTTAGAAGATTAAAAAGTACATGGAGATGCAAAATTCTCTAGAAAGTTAATGTACATAATATAGATATAAGCTTGTAGAAAATGAAAGTAGTAGAAAGATCTAGACATAGAATTACCTGTAAGCATCACCGCTCTTCTAAATACATGTATAAATAGGTCAATGGCCACCTCATTTTGATTCTTCAAGCAAATACAGGTGTTATTTGAAACTTTAAAGCTCTCTACTACAAGCTAGTGGCGAACTAGTGTAGTGTCACACTTATCTTGTGACATATGTCTCGCATAGGTAATGTTTTCCCCTTTTAAAATTTTCAATTTAAACACAAGTGCCACATAAATAATGGTTGTGTGGCTGAATTTGTTTCCCCAAAAAGTGATATGCCCATTTAATTGATTATAAACTTTATACAACTATCATACTCAAGTATACCTCTTAGTCCCATGAGAAAAAGGCATGGTCAAATTTGCAACGGAAAATGTATGCCTGTAACCATGTAGAGTTATGGTGCAATTTGCACAAACGTATTACATTTAGGCATAATTGTAACTATGTAACGTGTAAGGGGCAATTTACACGTGTTAAATTACAAAGACATAAAAACATTCGGACAACACTTTACCTATATTTGTAACATGGGCTCTTCTACGGTCATACAACATTACGGCCCAAGTTTCAATACTCCAGTTCTTAAAGCTCCAAGTGAATTTGTAATTGAAATTCAAGCTTCCACCTATTGATATTCATTTAATAATAATTGTTAGACTATCATTACTGTATTACTAATTTCCAAAAAGTCATGTCATAATATGACTCCAATGGCTCTAGAGATGTAACAATTTTGAGGGTAGTAAGATATTTTGACCGGAATTGTAAAAGTATGGTCAACTTATGTCATCTCACCTTATGAGATGTAACAATTTCGATAAATGAGTTGTAAAATCTCTCGACCGGAACTTTAAAAGTATGGTCACTTTATTTATTTTATAATATTAATTCTTAACACTAGAACTAGTTATGGTACTTTAGAGTATATAGCAAAATTTGAAATCTACTTAGTCGGTATATGATAATTAAGTTTGATATAAGGTCACAAAAGCCAACTCAAAGTATCACAAAATCATTTAACAAAATATATTAAATAATATAAATCTCTTCTATATATACATACATATATATATACATACATATATATATATATATATATATATATATATATATATATGTATGTATATATATATGTA
>JAYMSP010000762.1:0-41951 GCA_036897095.1 Plantago elongata | reverse complement strand
AAGAAAAAATTATATAAGTACAATAAAACCTTGAACAGCATTGAGTAGAAAAGGATTCGTCAGGTCCTGAGAGATGAAAATACTTCAGCTGAAAACTTGATAATTAAAAGATGTGAAGAAACAGTAATCTGCTTCAATATAATGTGAAGCTTAATCTCAGTAGAACAGTCTCGTTGGTGGATACTTACAAGATTTATCAAGGATGACTTTCCCCATGGGCACATATTATAATTGCACTTGTCCTCTGGCCACCAGTCAATAGTGGCACAAATATAATTACCATCCGTCTCAAAGACAGTTGTACTTGTGTCAATGACAAGCCTTGCATCTTCAGACTGTGCCAAAATTGTAGGGATCAGGACCATAATGACAAAAAATGAGGTCCAGAATCCCATCTGATGATCAACTAGGAGAACTTGAGTGGTGGCAACTCAGATTAAAACCGGCCAAGAAACTGAATCAGATCAAGATAAATAACATTAGCACAACGAATACTTCAACGTGTACAAGCAGATAGATTTTAACTAGCATTATAACGTGTATACCAAAACTGGCTGAAGGAAGAATTTATATAAATATAAATAACATCAGCATGAAGACTACTGGACTACCAAGGAGCTTACGAAAAACTCGCAGATACATCTTAATTGAAACAATGCCCAGATTGACTACATAAACATATAATAAAACCAGCAGTAGTCTTCTTTCTGACACATAAATTCATGTCCACATTGCTTTAACAACGTCCCATAATCCACACTTGGAAAACTTTAATGAAACCCATACAAAAAGAAGATATCTTGGAAACTACACCAAAAACACATACTACTATATGCTATTAAAAAAAACACACACAAAACACTAAACTTTGGTACATAGCATTGCTTTATATCTACGCCATTTGATTAGTACTACAAGCAAAGCAACCATATATGAACATGACTTGTCAAAACACAATCTTCACAAGAAAGGGATATTGTATTTACACTCTCTATCCTCTACTGTAGCTACACTGAAAGCAAAACTCCAACTTTTGCTGCCAATCAATTCATCACAGGAAAAGGGAAAACACAGCAGGTGTGAAGATTCAACAAGGAAAGCACCTTGGAGATCAAGCACCATCCATTAATGGCAAAAATCAAGATCAAGAGAAAAAAAAAAGATCACATTTTTACTATGAAATTTGATAGAAAAACTTCAAGTTGAGAACAGGGGAATAGTACCTGCAATAGTTTAATCTCATGGTTGTCGAAATCTGACAAAGATTCTCAGATGGACAGAAAAGCAAAAGAAGTCGAAAATGGAAGAGGTGGAACTGGGTTCGGTATAACACACAGCTGTCAACAAGTTTTAGTGTTATCAACTCCAATTAAACCCGACCAAACCGAACTGAAAATAGTTGTCCAACTGATAACCGCCTATGAAAGGAATTCAATAATTTTGTGGTTATTGTTATTAATAAACGTATATAATAATCAGTCCAGAAAACGTAGCCAATTATGATGAACTTTTCATTTAAGATATTTAATCGGCGGTTCGCCCAACTACTCAAATTTATTGTAAATCAACCTTAATTTTATAAAATTATAACTGCATATTACGTGTTTGTACTGAACTTTATATGTCATACGGAATATATTATTTAACTGTACCATTTTAGTAGTATTTGATAATCGGTTCAACATTTTTTAAATTATGTATGTAAATGTTATATTTAATAAAACTAGTTGATAAGGTTATAATGTACAAGAAAACAAAAACGTGGCCGGAGATTATTGAGGTGATGGAAGGTCATAAGGTAGCTGAAGTTTGAAAGATAAGACATATTTGAATTAGCGTATACTTGATATATATTATTTAAAGAAGGGGAAAAAAACCATTATACTTCATTGTGAATTATTTTTTAATAGGATACAGAAAGTACTTCATTTATCAAGGCTACCGTCTTAGAAAATGTAATATTTTCTTAAAATACATAAAAAAAGAAAAAAAAAGAATAAGGTTTATTTGGTTTTTTCGAGATTTTTGTAATTTAACGATCTGACTAGTTTAATTTTTCTCTCCAGTTTTGCACGCTTGTTCTTGAACGATCGTCGCCGCGCTTGTTCTCTGAAAGATCACTGCCGCACAATTGTTCTAACGATCGCCACCGCGTAATTGTTCCACTGATTGATCGTCGCCGCGCTCCCCGAATCGATCGCTGCCAGGTTACCGTTTTGGATCTTCGAATCCATATTTTGATAGTCAATCTGAAGCAAATCGGAGAAGGCGGAAAAAAATTGGAGAAGATGGATAGTAGATGTAAAGCAAATATGGAATTTGGTATTCTACCGGATTATAACGTGTTTTGTTGCTATATATAGGTAGCCGACCTAGTTCATTTAGGCAGGCGGTCTGACTGAAAACTGCGCATCCGATCTATTTTGGCTGGTTTTATATTAAACCTGATTTTTCTAATATGTAGTCAAATCTCTCCTCTTACTATACTTACTCATAAGGTATCAAATATCTAAGGTCTTCATTATTAACGAGTAATATGTCAATTCAATTATTAATACTCAAAATATTGTTTCAACTCGATTAAAGTTGCTTGTCGATTAAAATGAATTTAGAGTTGGGAGCCAATAGGCCTGCACAACGGATGGATACGGATCGATCTACATCCATATATCTGGTCAAACGGATGAAAAAAGGTACATCCGTCATTCGATCCGTTCAGAACGAATTGAATACGGATAAATCCGTCGAATATCCGTTATCAGGCAAAATAATTTTAAATAAATAAAACAAACTTTCACTACTCACCACAAAAAAAATCAGAGAAAACTAAATGTTGCCTACGATCAATTCATCGACAGAAGTAGATAAATTAGACCTTGCAAGTTACCAATTCCTGAACTAGTATCCTCATTTAGTGACGGATAAACATAAAAAAAAGGCCAAAGTTATAGTTTGTTGTTATCTCCGTCGCTATTTGACGACGGATAAATTATTCACCGGGATAGATCTTCATGGCACCACGAAGATTCTATCTGTCAGCGCATTCATTGCTAGAGATGGGGCGACGGATAGATCTTGAATTGAGCATTGGAACAACTATGTGTCGGTTTCTGGTTCTTAGTTTTTCCCTGGTCAATCTCTTGTTTTCTTTTAGCTTGTGAATGTTAGTTTTTATTGTTCAGATAACTTCGTTTGAAATAGTAATGCGTATTGTGTTAGAAATACTTGCATCTACTAATTTACTTGATGGTTGTCGAATATTTATATTTTGAGTTGTGGCTTGGGCTGATAATAAATTGATTCTATCTTGTTGTTTAATTTAAACCAACAGAAATGCAAGAGCTCACGTCCCCTCTCATAGGTTAAGACAAACTATCTACTTAGAGGCTTAGAGCACTTAGAATACAACAGAGGCCTAGTATATTTGGTACTAAGTCTTATAAAAGTCCATCTTTATTTAAAGAGTCCAAAAAGTTCATCATTTTTTACACAAAATTGCTTAGGGGCTGATTGGCATGGCACTTAAATCGGGCCATTTGGCTCGATGAACAGTGATTTGACCTAAAATACACTTCAAATATCCTATCAATTTAATTCCAAACACAATTTCATCAAAATCCCATCCAAATACCCATGCAAATGCCATGTCAATCATCTCCTTAGTTTTTGTCTTCTACCCTTTATCATTTTGGATCCTCCTCGCATGTTGATTTTTCTGAAATCTGGGCTAGGGTCAGGTTTTTTAATGACCCGGGTTGAGTATAAAAAGCTACCTTTTACCCTTTCTCTTTCATTCGTTTCCCCTTTTAGATCTTATAGAAACGGTTTCTCTCCTCTTTTGGCCGATGAACCCTTAATTTTCTCGTTTTGACTCGCAATTTGTCAAGTTTTGCTTCTATTTGTTGTGTTTGAAGTTGTTTTGATTAGTATTTATCTGATTTTAAGTGGTTTTCATGTTGTTTTTGCTTTTTTTATTCGCTTGCATGGTCGATAGAGCTCGAATATCGATGTAGATGGATCTCTCGGTGGAAACCATGGACTATGTTGGGGAGGATGTGAAGATTGGCAGCTAGAATCATCAAGCAGGAATGGAGGCGTCGGTCTCATCGGTACACTCCGCTAGCAAAAAATAGTTGGTGGCTCCTTCTCGGATCTCGCAAGGAGCCACTCGCATTGCACCTTCACCAAGCACGGTGGCTATCTAGGTTCTTGTTGTTACAAATTTTGACTATGTTGATTTACTTTTGTAAATGATATGTACTATAAAATTGTTGATAGAGCTGTCGATGATTTAGGAATTATATAGTAGGGTATCGATGATTGAACATTTTTTTTGGAAACTGTCTAGATTTTAGCAAATATTGTCTAGTTTTTAATATTTATCATCTACTTTTTATGTTTTATGGCTTTGTTGTGTGGTTGCGCAAACTGTTGGAGGAGATTTGTTGTTTGCTTGAATCTTCTGGATGCTTTATACAAAATTGTTTAGTTTTTAACATTTATTGTCTAGTTTTTATGCTTAAAACTTTTGGTGTGAATTGTCTAGTTTTTTTTATATCTATTGTTTAATTTTTAATGTTTTACATCTTTTTTTGTGTAAAATTGTCAAGTTTTTAACACCCATTGTCTAGTTTTTTACATCTTTTTTGTAAAACTGTCTTGTTTTTAAATGTTTATCATCTACTTTTTAAAGATTTTTAGCTTTGTTATGTGGTTGTGACTGTATATCTTTTAGTAAAATGGTTTATATTTTAGTTTAAGTTGTGTATGTAGTTCGTTGTTGCCTATTTCGTTGTTATAAAATTGTCTATATTTTACACTAAATTGTCTAGTTTTTGTATAAATGATCTATGTTTTAGTAGAATTTTTTCATGTTATTCGTTGTTGTTGGTTTAGTTTTTTTGTATAAATTATCTTTATATTTTACTATTTATCTAGTTTTTTTATATAAATGATCTATGTCTATGTTTTAGTTATAATTGTCTATGTTCATTATTGTTGGTTGAGTTTTTTTTTGTATAAATCGTTTATGTTTTACTTTAAATTGTCTTAGTTTTTTTTTTTTTAAATTATCAGTTCCTTTTTTTATGTTTTTGTGGTATGTGTTAGATTTTCGTAAAAAAGGTGGCTGAACAAGATTTGTCACAGACGTTGTGGAAGAAGGGGTCGACGAACAAGTTAAGAGTGTGAAGAAAGTTATTTTGAAGATGTAATAAATGTTTTTCTGAAGATGTATTTTATAAGATGGGTTGAAGAATGTTAAAAGGGTTGATTCCAACTTGAAGAATCTCGAAGCTTATCATCGATTGAAAAAAATCCCGAAGTTTATCGTCAATTGATGAAGAGATTGATGATGGGTTGAAGAATGTTAAAAGGGTTGATTCCAATAGTATTTATGGCAACAACGATCACTCTAACACTCCTTATTAATAATAGCGGTAAGGGTTCACTATTCCCCACTATAAATGTGTTTCTCGCATAAATTTTTGATTTGCAGTCTTGTGGATTTCTACTAAAAAATTTATTCCGTATTTAGGATGAAAAGTAAAGTGGTGGCTAGACTAGAGTGTACGACATCGACGAAGAGTCGAAACATATTGTAGCTAGTATTGAAATGATCTTTTTTATACATCATCAGCATGTCATAAACTATAGATGGAGCTATAAATTGTTTACTTAGATAGTTAGATGTTAGGTGGATACGGTATTATTTATTTACTTGAATCTATTATAGAAGTCGATTCGATAATCCCTCCTGATTCCTTAATGATATTAGTGTCGATGTTGAAATTGTTAACGAGGCATTTCACGGTTAGTTCAAACATTTTAATCCTCAATCTAAAGTTTATTTTCCACTTGGGAAATAAAAAAATCAGGGAAGGGGTGACGGATAGAGGTCGCCCTATCCATTCACGGCGGATGGGGCGATGGATAATAACTCTGTGTCACCAAGCCATCATTTCATTACATTGAACTCCGTGTATACTTTATTTTTTTAATGTATTTGGTTTTGTTCTAAAATTTTTGAAGTGAAAAGCTAATGCGTTGCCTATAATAAATATAAATGACTGAAGGGAGTTTTATAACGTTTGAAACTAAGTGCAACAGTGTTTAGAAGATTTGTTTCAATTAATTAAAAACATATTAGTTTTTAATGTTTATAGATAATCACATAAAAACTAATTAAATTTTATGAAAACATAATTAAGCATAAATTTGAAAATACAAATATCTAACAAGTATAACAAACAAAACAAGTTAAAAAAACCTATTATGTGTTGGGACATTTGCGGAGGGCCTCCTCGCACATGCCCAGACCCGACCCTGAATCACATGGTGATAAACATTCTAAAGCGTTCATTGAACTTCTCTCTTGCAGGTATTAAGGTTTAGACCGTGTCATGATAGTTTTAGTTTATGTCACGCCAATTCCTAAATCAGCTTTATGTCATTCTGGTGAGTGAGAATTCAATCACAAGGTCATTATAGAAATATGTGGGGAACCATTCTTTTTAGGTGGATAGTAAAAGAGAGCACTACTGGGAAAACGCTTGCATGGTTCTTTTCTTCAATTCGAAGATGACATTGTATCTTGTATCCATTTTAAAAGTGGAAGCAGTGGGATGTTGTTATGTGACTCTTTTTCTCCCCTTTAATGAGTTTGTCATAATCTGTAGTTGTGTCGAAATATACATGTTCCTAACCTAGCATGTACCTACATGCTATGCACAATTACTTCAAATGTTGTCATGAACTGATTCCAAGTGAATTGTACTTCCTCCATTCTATGTACATACATGCTATGCTTGATACTGCAATTCGGAGCTGACTTGGAGCGAACTTAACTCCAAGCTGGAGCTCTAATACGTAAATGTCGACTATTTAAGGAGTAGCAAGAGTAATTGTTCACATACAAGAAGTAAAGTTTAATAACACCAATTAGTAGCAAAGAATTGGAGGTTAATTCACCTGAAGTTGCAATTAACATATCCTACAAATCGACTAAACTGATAACGAAGGTAGATAGGGACACCCCAGTACACCTAATAGTCGAACCATTTGGGACACACAATTTCATACTAGTCTTCGTAAGTGGTAAATACACTATGAACGAGGGCGGCATAGAAGAAATTGAAAGTAAATCAGATCGTAATGTTATAATTTTTCAAGAATATCTTGAAAAATCTTAAAGAAGCTGCCCGGTTTCTCGAAAATTTTTTCCATAAATCAGGTCTACGAGTAAGTTATTCTCGTTCAATTCTATATTGTCATTTTTTTTTCTTCAGAAACGCACTAAGTCAATTTTCATCATTCCATTTCACCACCGAAAGAAATGGAAACCCAACAATGACTCTTCTCCATCTTTCTCTGTTCCCAATACCCTCTATTTCTTCACAAATGTATCAAGATTTGACCCTCTTGTACCAATTCGAGGCTTATTTTTGGTTAATTCAATCCTCAATTTGACTGTCATTCATCTGCATTTTGTCCTGTATTTATACTTTCTTGGTAAATTTGCGACTTTTGTTATGGGTTTAACCTTTACGTTACTAAAGCATGTTTCAGGTCATTAAAATTATGATTTGAGGAAAAAGCTTTCAGCTTACAGTTTGTGATGGAGAGTGGTGAAGGTGGAGATGACCAAGGCTCTGGATGGATGCAAGTGAAAAAGGTAGAAAAAATGTAATCTTTTTTTTTTTTTTTTAAATATCATGTATGAATTTGGGATTTATTGTGTGATTTAGTTGTTGGACCGATGCCGTGTGTTCAACTTGTGGATGTTAATCTGTCTTTATGAGCTCTAGAATGAAATGTTTACCTAAAAAGATGATATTTTTATATGTATCATTTGTGAATTTGAGATTTATGGTGTGGTTTAGTGTTGGACCAATGCCGTGTGTTTGATTTCTGGATGTTAATCCGTCTTTATGAGCTCTAGAATGAAATGTTTACCTAAAAAAATGATATTTTTATATGTATCATGTGTGAATTTGAGATTTATGGTGTGATTTAGTAGTTGGGCGATGACTTGTGTTCGACTTGTGGATGTTAATCTGTCTTTATGAGCTCTAGAATGACATGTTTACCTAAAAAAATGATCTTTTTATATTTATCATGTGTGAATTTGAGATTTATGGTGTGGTTTAGTTGTTGGACCTATGCCGTGTGCTCGACTTTTGGATGTAAATCTGTCTTTATGAACTTTAGAATGAAATGTGTATCTAAAAAAATGATCCTTTTGTATCTATCAATGTATGAATTTGAGATTTATGGTGTGATTTGGTTGTTGGGCGATGCCGTGTGTTCTTTGTGGATGTTAATCTGTCTTTATGAACTCTAGAATGAAATTTTTACCTTAAAAATGATCTTTTTATCATGTATGATCTTTGACATTTATGGTGTCATTTATTCGTTGGGCGGATGCTATGTGTTTAATTTGTGGAAGTTAATCTGTCTTTATGAACTCTAGAATCAAAATAGTTACCTAAAAATGATCTTTTTATAGCTGTCATGCATGAATTTAAGATTTATGGTGTCATTTGGCCGTTGGACCCATGCCGTGTGTTAAATTCTGGACGTTAATCTGTCTTTATGAACTCTAGAATGAAATGTTTACCTTGTTTGTTTCTCCCACAAGAGAAATAGAGAAAGAACTAAATTGATTGATCTATATTCAAGTGTCACAATGTGCATTCTTGATGTTCATTGAGAAATTTACTTGTTACTTGGTTGAATGGTATGAATTGCAAGAGGTGACAGATGAAGAGAAATAATGAACTTATATATATTGATATGTTTCTGGACAAATAGAATAAACAGGAACTCAAGGTTGAGAGAGATTAAGAAATCTCACATTCTCACTTTCTGTTTTTTTTTTTTCCCCGCATATATTAGAAACCAGGTTGGCTTCTCTATAAAAAATCAATCTGTAGACTGAGCCCATTCAGAGATAGTTTGTGGCTACTATCACGCACTACTGTCTTGCTTTCGTCGTTCTTGAGGAAGTTCTCTATGCATCAGATAAGGGAGTTTCTGAAGTATGCATGTCTGTTAGTCTGCTAGATCACTCACCCTAGTTGCTGATATTTAAAAATTGAGCTGACTTTCCTGTGTATGTGATAATTTCATTGACATGATTGTGATAGTCTCTTCTTGTGCTTATGCATGATTAATGTCACACCCTTAATTCTGCTCCGGCTGCATTAAAGGTTCTTTGAATGTTTGCATTCACATGCCATGTTTGGCCATCTCTCTTCTCCATATCCTAAGCTTACAGTGATTTTTTTTTCTCTTACTTTCACACTGCTAATGACACAAAACATAAAAGCCTTTCTTCGCAATCTTTTTCAAGCTTATTCCATTTACTTTTGAGACATCCCTTGAACTTTTATTGCCAGAAACACAGGGGCAATTCGAAGTTCTCATCGCATGGTGGATCTGTCAAGCTCAGTGGGAAACACAGTTCTGTAAATTCAAGCCATGTACCTTCAATAGTTGAGAACTCTGCACATATCATACTTGAAAGCCAGCCCTCTAATGCAGGTAGAGAGTGGACTGAGCCTGGTGTTAAAAATGGTTCGGAATCTTCTTCTATTGTTTCCGAAAAAGAAGCAATCGATGATTGCATTCACAAATCTGTTATCTTTGAACATGACATTCGTGACTCATTCCCTATAGCCTCCATTGATACCGCAGCACCTAGCTATAAATTAAGTCCTGACACTGTAAATTCTGATAATTATCATGTTCTTCCCAAAATTAAATGGGGTGACTTGGATGAGGGAACACTGGTGCATTATGGAAGAACTTCTGGTAGTGAAGTTAACTTTGGAAATACAAAAAATGACAATGCGGATTTCTTGAATGCTGCTGAATTTCTTCCATGCAGTAAGCGACTTGGTCCGAATGAGCATAAAATTTGTGGAGTGGCAGTTGATGAGGATATGGTTCTTCCAGAGTCCAAGGCTGTATCTCCAGAAATTGTATCCGCCGAAGAACTCTGTAAAGAGGTTAATGAAGTGCCATCAGAAGATGTTAAAGAGCAGATTAACGGTGAACAAACAGTTGAAAACCATGAATGTTTAAAGCCAGAAAATGACGTCTCCTTCGACACTCTTAATAGAAATATTTTACACGAGGCCTGTGAAGATGAATCAACAAAAAAAGCAGCTAAGTTAAAATCTGGTTCTGGTCCAACTATATGTGAGCACAGTGAACGTGAAACTATAGGCGAGTGTGCATCAGCTGATGCAACTGAAGAGGCCAGGGATAAGAAGATACAAGATAATTCAAATGGTATACTCGATAAACAGAGTATAGTTGCAGCAGATGCAGAAGTTACAGGGGAAAGTAAAGAAAGATTTAGAGAGCGCCTATGGTGCTTTCTCTTTGAAAACCTTAACAGGGCTGTGGATGAACTTTACCTTCTCTGTGAACTTGAATGCGATCTTGATCAAATGAAAGAAGCTAGTCTTGTCCTTGAAGAAGCTGCATTAGACTTCAGAGAACTTAAGTCCAGAGTTGAAAAGTTTGAGAAGCAAAAAAGATCCTTGTCTCATGAAACTGAAGGTGCACCGTTGGTATTGCAGTCTGATCATCGTAGACCACATGCCCTCTCATGGGAGGTTCGCATTCTATCTTTTTTAATGACAATGCATTATATAGTGATTCTGCGTAAACGTTGCCATCTGAATATTTAGTGTATCCAAAGTTGCAAACTTCCTAGGCGGGATGCATGTACCTAAGCATTTAATATCCATGTGGTTAGGCAAAAATAACTTGGTAACTTGTATGACATAGAATGTGCACTAGGATATGGTAGTGCGAATGTTGGCTAGGATAATGGGATGACATTGTAACTTGTAAGTACACTAATCACTATGGAAAACTTAAAATTTTTCAGTAGTGGTTGTCAATCTACAGCACAAATCATTACTAGAAGTCTAAATAGAGGTTTCCAACTGTCACATTGCACAAGCACAAATATTTGATTTGGAACTATGGAATGAGTTCTCTTTGATTTCGAATCATGTAACTATATTGCACAAGTACGTCATCTAGAATATATGTTGTGCATCATTTGAAGAGTTTGTCTGAAATTTTTAGTGTTTGGGCCAAATAGTGGTTTTAGATGATAACAAACAAAAGTAGACTTCATTATCTGTGGCTCATTAATGTTCTCAGTTAATGGTCTTACTGTTTTTCACCCAGAACAGGTCCGTCGAATGACAACTTCACCACGAAGGGCAGAGATTCTGTCTTCATCTCTTGAAGCTTTTAGGAAAATACAACAAGAGCGATCTACTGAACGTACCAATAATCCAGATATTCTTGGG
This sequence comes from Plantago elongata, assembly GCA_036897095.1. Lineage (NCBI taxonomy): Eukaryota > Viridiplantae > Streptophyta > Magnoliopsida > Lamiales > Plantaginaceae > Plantago > Plantago elongata. Next base: position 30,615 of record JAYMSP010000762.1, on the reverse strand, counting down.
TCTGATTCTCCTAGTCATCGTATCAAATCAAGTGATACTGTTGAAAATTCAACTCAGAAAGGTGATGTCGTTGTTGTTTGTAAAGAATCAACACTGAAAGCAAGGAAGCATTCTGGAATATCAGATGCGTCTGATGGGTTTACTAAAGAGAAGCGGAACATTGTCTCAGGCAAATTAGGTTCTGTAGCATCTAGGTTGCCTGTGAAAGAGGGTTGTGCTACCTATGGCAATGAAAAGAGCAATAAAGATTCGAATGGATCCGTTATGGAATCTGAGAAGCTATTTAATAAGAAAGTAAAAAGTTTAACTAGGCCCAATCGTGAGAAGAACTCCAAATCAGCGGATGCTATGAGACGGCATGTTCCTGTCCCAGAACAAGAGAGAGATAAGAGAAATGGAAGCTCTGCAATGGATGCTTGGAAAGAGAAGAGAAATTGGGAAGATATACTTGCATCCCCATATCGTGGATCTTCACGTTTTTCTTATTCACCGGGTCTCGGCCGGAAAAGTACTGAGCGAGTTCGGGTATTGCATGATAAGCTTATGTCTCCAGAGAAGAAGAAAAAATCTAGTCTTGATCTTAAAAAAGAAGCAGAAGAGAAGCACGCCCGCGCAACAAGAATCAGAAGTCAACTCGAGAATGAGAGAGTTCAGAAGCTTCAAAGGACCTCAGAGAAACTTAATCGTGTAAATGAGTGGCAAACTGTTCGCAGCAATAAGTTGCGAGAGTCGATTTTTGATCGCCATCAGCGAAGTGAATCTAGGCATGAGGCTTACTTAGCTCAGGTTGTGAGAAGAGCTGGTGATGAAAGCAGTAAAGTTAATGAGGTACGTTTCATCACCTCGTTAAATGAAGAAAACAAGAAGCACATACTGCGCAAAAAGCTTCAGGACTCTGAAGTGAGAAGAGCAGAGAAACTTCAAGTTATGAAAACTAAACAGAAAGAGGACATGGCTAGAGAAGAAGCTGTTTTGGAACGCAGAAGGCTTATTGAAGCCGAGAAGCTGCAACGCCTGGCTGAGACACAACGAAAAAAAGAAGAGGCTCAAGTTAGATGGGAAGAAGAACGGAAAGCTTCAAATGCAGCACGTGAAGCGAAAGCCTTGGAAAAGACTCGAAAGAAGGAAATCCGAGCTAAAGCTCGGCGGGAGGAGGCCGAACTCTTGGCTCAGAAATTAGCTGAAAGACTCAGTGAAAGTGAACAGCGGCGTAAATTTTATCTCGAACAAATACGGGAAAGGGCCTCAATGGATTTCAGAGATCAATCTTCACCTTTGTTGCGGCGGATTGCTGGTAAAGAAGTCCAAGCACAAGGTAACACAGGGGATCGGGCAAATAATAGTAGCTCCACAACTGTATCTGGTGCTTCAATTAGTGAATCACGACAACATTTGTTAAAGAGAAGAATAAAAAAGATTCGACAAAGACTTATGTCACTGAAACATGATTTTCTCGAGCCTTCAGTTGGAATTGAATATTCTAGCATCGGCTATCGAACTGCTGTAGGAACTGCAAGAGGGAAAATCTGTAGATGGGTTCAGGAGTTGCAAAGACATCGCCAAGCAAGAAAAGAAGGCGCTGCTAATTTTGGACTAGTAACTGCTGAGATAATCAAGGTAATCTAAAGTTTTCACATGTTTGTCTGAATATTTAATTTTGCATCTCTAAGGAGTCAGCAGTTTCTAGTTTTATCATATCTCTAATATCTCTAATATGGATAATTTGTTTTGGACAATAGAAGATCTAGACCCCTGTAATTTGCTCCAATAACCAAACCTCAGTTTGCGGAAGGACCTCCGTAGGGGGTGTTTGATATGTCAAATACACCTACATCCCGACGGGGTTTATTTGATACAGAGTCAAAATTGTGGTTTTGCTAATATTTCCTCGATCACAGGGGTATCTGATGAAATTCATCCTTTTTTTACATGATTTTCCATTTAATTTTATTTAGTTCCTGGAGAGGAAAGATGCTGAGTTACAGGCTTCTCGCCAAGCTGGCCTGCTCGATTTCATTGCGTCTGCATTACCGGCATCACACACGTCTAAACCTGAAGCCTGCCAAGTGACAATATACCTTCTAAGGCTTCTCAGGATAGTGCTCTCTGTGCCAGCAAATAGATGCTATTTTCTTGTACAAAATCTCCTGCCTCCAGTCATCCCTATGTTGGCAGCCGCACTTGAGAACTTCATCAAGATTGCAGCATCATCAACTACTCCTGGTCAAACTAATAAAACCTCCATCGGAAATCTGGAGTCTACTTCTGAAATTGTGGATGGTTTTCTATGGGCTGTTGCTGCCATTATTAGCTGCGGGAACTCTAATGAAATCCAGATACAGATGCAGGATGGTTTGGTTGAGCTTGTTATCGCATATCAAATTATTCACCGGCTACGAGATCTCTTTGCACTTTATGACAGACCACAGGTGGAAGGATCGCCTTTTCCTTCATCTATTCTTCTTGGTATAAATTTATTGGTAGTTCTGACATCGAAATTCCGAGGATCATCTTCGATAGACTGGGAATCATTTCCTGGTGAAGTTTTACGAGGAATTAAATTTGAGGATATAGAAGTCCCTGATTCTGCCGATGTTATATCCACGACAATAAATTCTAGCAGAACTCTTTTTCCTCCAACCGGTGGCATGCCTGGACATCTGCCAGATGTATCAGTGTGTACATCACTGGATAATAAAACTGCACCAAGTGAAGAAACAGGTGCTATAACTCTTATTGGCAACAACTTGTGTGATGGTGATCATATTGCTCCCGAAATGAAGAGTGTCAATGCCATGGATGTTTTGTCAAGGGTTCCAACAGACGATAAACGTGAGTGTTCTTCGGTTCAGAAGATGGGTAGTAACTCGGCCGTCAATGGTGCAGACCAAGTCTCTGATTCAAAGAATCCTGCAACATTTCTCCTTTCGACAATGGGTGAGACTGGCTTAGTTTGTCTTCCTTCCATGTTGACTGCTGTGCTACTGCAGGCTAATAATAACAGGTTATCTGCTGAACAGGTATCGTAAAATAGAGTAACTAGTAACTACATAGATAGTTTTGTCATTTAAGTAAACATTTTTCAGCATTCAATAGAAGCTACCCTTTTTTCTTTATGTGAGTTGTTCGGAATAATTATTTCAGGGCTCATATACCCTCCCATCTAATTTTGAGGAAGTTGCGACTGGAGTGCTGAAGGTCTTGAACAATTTGGCTCTAGTAGATGTAACTTTCATCCAGAAAATGCTGGTAAGTACCTCCCACTTCTCCCCTAGGAATATAATGGTGGTTTGCATCTTTGCTCGAACCATTTTGCTTCCATATTGAACTTGACCTGAATCAATCTCTAGGCTCGGCCCGACCTGAAAATGGAGCTCTTTCACTTGATGAGTTTCTTGCTTTCACATTGCACAAGCAACTGGGGAGTGGCTAATGATAAGGTAACGAAACGCCTGATAAGAATCTGACTACTGCTTGAAAGAAATCCTATTAATGCTTGCACATTGTAGATCGGTTTGCTCTTGCTTGAATCTTTGTCACTTCTTGGCTACTTTGCATTGTTTCATCCGGGGAACCAAGCTGTCCTTCGCTGGGGAAAGAGTCCTACCATCCTTCACAAGGTCAGTAAGTCTCTTGAGTCGTGACATTCTCATAATGACATCAGTTCCGGAGTCATTTTGCAAGAACCCTTGATAACGTAATGATTGTCTAATAGTGGGGAATTAACTTACTGTTTAACCCTGTGGGGTTTTAGAGATAAGATAATCCTCGAGCAATTTATGCGATTTTTAATCCAGATTCCCAAATAGATGATCTAACCAGCTGTTACCTTAAAACAGGTGTGTGATCTGCCTTTCGTGTTCTTCAGTGATCCCGAGTTGATGCCTATTATTGCAAGCACACTAGTGGCTGCCTCGTACGGATGTGAGCAGAATAAGGCTGTCATTCAGCAAGAACTCAGCATGGACATGCTCATACCTTCACTAAAATCATGCAAAAGTTCAAACCAAAACGGTGTGACATCAGATGATTCAGCTGAATCAAATCAAACCGGTCATGAATCTAGAAAGGTTCAGGCTGATGCATCTCAAAAACCAAACCGGAACTCTACAAAAAGCACTAGAGTCATCTCCCAGAAAGGCGGTGCCTCATCAAGTAACATCAGAACTATGAAAACGCGGAATCAAAGGGACAACAAAATGCTGAAGACTTGTGAAGATATGCACTTGGGTTCTGGTCAATCTGATGTATCTACTTTCATGTTGCATTGTAGATTTCCAGTGAGTTTCATTGACAAGGCAGAACAATTTTTCTCAGCAGAGATCAATATAAGCAATGCAGAATCGACATGATCTTTACGGAATTAGAAAATACGTGTAAAAGTTTATAGCATTTTGTTTCCTACACTTAATACGGAAGAAAAATTCTTCAAAAGAGATATAGTGGCTATGTTAATACTACTATACGTTAAGAATTAACTATTAGTACTGTTTTCTTTGATCAATTCAATTAAACATCACAGCAATATACCCCAAATCCTCTCCCAATAACTTCTATTAGTCTACAATCATAGTACTACTCTGTCTTGGCATTGCTTCATACATTTCTCATTTTTACCCGTATTACAAAACTTCATAAAATTATTTTAAAGGTAATGTGTCAATTTTCTTCCTCCCAGTTTTTACATCGATTTGCCAATATTCTAAATCAACCAAAATTCAACAGAGAACTCACTAATTTTTATAAATAAATCAGGTTAAAAAAAATCTGTCACCGATGGACGAATTCAATTACAACTCTTAATTCACTTCTTCAATTTGCAAATTAAGAAATTAGAGTTCGTTTGATTACAACAGGGTATAAGAATGACCTAAACCAGATCGAATCTGGAGTGTATGAGAGTTTATAAATATTGAAGAAATGAGGGCTATATAATCGTACTAAGCCAGTCCCAGTAGGCATCAACAAACTCCAGTTCAAAAAAATGAACACTCTCCGCAACAGATTGTGCACAAGTAAATGGCTGTTATGTATCATTCTTGTCGATGCGTCCTTGGGAAAGGTGATGTTCAGACACGGACATCTTCTGTTCCGTGCTGTGAAGTACAAATCATCGAGATTTTAAGGAGGCATGACCAGTGTCTCCTAAATGTTTATGCAGTTTATTCCTGTAAATGGGAACCAGAACACAAGCACACTTAGCAAAATGGGTATAAACAATAAAGAAGTCAAATAACATGACAAGAGCAAATGTATCTTCCATTGGGTATCAAAAGGCAAAGGAATCACCTTGATTCGAATTGCCAACCACACTTCTCGCATACATGATCCGAATCGTCCGCTGACGCCTAAACAATAAGAACCAAAGATTAAATGGAGTGAATAGTCTTGACTAATGTCATGGTGTAAAAGTGATACACTAATAGTAATATGTCATAATTCAAAGCTAGAACATTTGATGATAAAGTCAAGGTTATTGCACAATGAGCTTCATTCCAATGCAAGTGAGATGAAAATCAACTGGTTTCCTTATGGAAGGTAAATCGATGGATGTAGTACCTTTTGTCTCCGTCCTTTGGCTGCAGGCTTGGATTTGGGCACTGCTTCTTTCTTCTTAGACGAGTTTTTATTTAGAACTTTCTGGGTACTCTTCTTGCTCATTTCAGCCACACCATCATCTTTTCTCTTACTCATCACTGGTTCTGGTTCAGGATGTGATGTTGACTCCACTGGTTCAGGATGTGAAGTTGACTCCTCTGGTTCAGGATGTAAAGTTGACTCCTCTGGTTCAGGATGTGAAATTGACTCCTCAACGCGAGATGCATCTTTATCCCCATCATTATGCTCAGCTTGACCACTGCTCTCCCCCACAGCAGTCTTCCCAGTTTCTGGTGCTTCCTCATTTCTTTTGCCCCTTCCCTTCCTGCCTCCCCTGTTCCTCCGAGAAACCTTTGTATCATTATACTCCATAAACTCCAGCTCATCACTACTCACATCCACTTGATTTTTCTTACTAGTGTTTTTGGCTTGGTTCCCCAATTTACGTCCAGATACCATAGCTTCGAGGATGTTTGCCTCATCATCATCTGAGACGCCGTCACCTTCACCTTCACCACCATTATTGACATTAGCAGCATCCTCCTCCTCAGTAACATTATTGACATTGGCAGCATCATCCTCCTCACTTTCATTCTCGCTTATTTGTTCTGTACCAACACTGCCCCCAAATCGATTTTGCAACTCAATTACCTCTTCCTCTGCAGACAAATAATCTGCACTTTCTGTGTCAACCTTCTTTTCTTCCTCCCCATTGCTTACATTCTCTTCTGTCACATCGTATTCTCTATCTTCCTCACTAAATGATCCCCTCAATTCAGCCACCTTCTCTTTGTGCTTCTTTGACTGCTCATGATTCTTCCACTGCTTATCACTCTTGAACTTCTTGCTACATACTATGCAATATAACTCTTTCTTCTTTTCCTCCACTGCATCTTCAACTTCAACATCCTCCTCATCCTCCACTTCATCAACCTTTGCCCAGTCTGGCTCTTCGTATTCTCTTGCTCTCTCTGCTTTTAGTCTCTCCAACTCTTTCTTCCTTTGTCTCTCTTCCTCTCTCTTCCGCTCCATCTCTTCATTTCTCTTCATCTGCATATCAATCACCCTTTTATCCCTCTTTTTCACAAACTCAGCTAGTCCCCTAACAGTGTCATTATACTCCCTTTTTGCCTTCTTCCTAATTTTCTTGTTCTCATCCTCCATTACCCTTCTTGACTTTCGGTTTACACCTGCCATTGCATCATACTTGTCCTCCCAAAAGAAATCCATTGATGACACGAACCCCAACCAGTAACTATAAAATGCAGTAACCTGCATAAATAACAGAGTTATCAGATTAAACCTAACAGAAAGTACTGGTAAATCATACATCAGATGTATACAGGGCTATTTATAAGTTTCAACCCATATGCAGCCCCCAATTTTATATTACAACTATATGCTCGAAGTTCACTTCCCCTTAGCAGTGTCCCTAAAACTTGTGTTCAGACAAAGTATAATTCCCGTACGAAGTAAGAACCTAGTAAGGATGCAACCTACAGAAGCGGTCAGATAGTTTTAAAGATACAACATCGACCATAAATTGATTGCTGGACTTCATAATCTAATAAATCTTATATCCTCCCACTCCAATCCTCGGTTGGAATCTTCCACAATCAAATTGAACTATTGATGTGCCAGTAAATATCCCGATTAATATAGACACCATAAAACTACAGTTACTTTGACATCCGATCAGCACAGAAACCATGCAATACTACTCTGCTCCATGTATTCAATTATCTGCATTTATTTCCTTCCGTTTGCACTTTCTATGTCTGAAACAGGCTAAGGAGCTCATGTGCATAGGAGACCTAATTTCTAGTTGAAAGTACGAAACCCAATAAGATTATTGAGATAACTACTTCCATTGTAATATCATCGAGATAAAGTCTTGTGTCAGACCTCTTAAGGTCATAGACAAGTCACTTAAATTCGTAAGAACAATATGACCACCCACCCAAGCATTTGCATTCCCTTAATTTACCGTTAAATACAAGGAAAAACCATAAAACCGCCATTAGCCACATACATTCCCAGTATTTGCACCAATTAGACAACACACCTTCTCCATGATCGAGAAAGTGACATGAAATATATATAATTCGAAGCTCATATTGGTATCGTTTGTTGTTGATTCCGACTAGTAGTTCAGCCAATACAAAGGTTAAATCAAACAAAACTAAAAGCAAACCAACCCCTAATTCTCACCAGTTAGACAGCAGACACAGCTTCAGAGCTCAAATAAGTATTGACGTTGATTCCGATTATTAGTTCAGCTCTACGTTGATTCCGATTATTAGTTCAGCCAATACAGAGGTTAAATCAAACAGAACAAATAAAAAGCAAAATAGCCACTAATTTGCACCATTCATCACATAAAACAATGTTTCCAAAGCCAAAAACGGATACGAAAACACACCTGAACATAAGGACTCTCCAAATTCCCCATGAGAGGCGCTTCCTTAGGCAAAGGCAGCCCCAATTTCTTGGCATAATTGAACTCACCAGCATAAATCTTATCAAACAAGTCCCCATACACCTTATAAAACCCCTTCCCCTTATCGGCGTACCCCGAATACACCGAACTCGAGAAAAACGGGAACAAATCGGGCACGAAACTGGAAGTGAAACCACCGGAAGAGCTGGAATTGGAATTGGAGCTAAAGAGGATCTGATTCCGGTGAGAATCGTACCAAGCGCGCTCCTTCGTGTCGGAAAGGACCTCGTAGGCGTTGACGAGCTCCTGGAAAGAGGCGGTGGCTTCGGATTCGGAGACGCCGGATTTGATGAGCTTGTCAGGGTGGCGTTGGAGAGCGAGCTTCTTGTAGGCTGATCGGATTTCCTCCGGTGAGCAGTCGCGTGGCAGGTTCAGGACTTCGTACAGGCATCGTTTCGGAGAAGATGAAGCAGCTGCCATTGTGGCGGAAGTCGGAGGCGGCAATGGATGTATTATCAGGTTATAATGTTTTGAGATTACCGTAGTTTAGTAACCCCTCATTAAACTTTAATTGAAATAGAGATTTTCTAAATTAGTATTACCATTCTAACATTTCTGGTCGGTTTTTTAATTAAAATTTATTGAATTAATTATAATTAAATATAATTATTTTGACGATAATGGCGATGCTGGGTTTAAAATATCAAAATAGGATCATCTGAATAATGAGAATCATTATCAGGAGGTCGTTCCGGATAATCGTCGGTTAAAGGGGCTTCGGATATATAGAGACCGTCTTCTCTTGCGAAATGAGTTCAGAAGGACGCTTATCCCACCACCATGCATTGCACAACAATGGCCCGATACAAGGAATAATGCTTAACAGGCTACGATCAATGTGTTTGGATTCAACTCCTTCAACGCGTAGGAGTTGTTCAGTGGTAGTTTTGAATATAATCCGGCACCGATAATGCAATGTAGCAATGGCTGTGAGTCGAATATTGACATAAGTAGATCCATCTTCTATGACAATGAGTTTCCAATGTGCATGCCATTACCCACGGCATTCATTGTTGCGTTTAATTATTTTGTGTCTTAGGTCGACGAACCTGGATTCCCCGGGCTCCAAACGACTAACCAAAGATTGATGCTTGTCGTCGTACAGGGAGATTTCCAACTTGCTCGAGTTCACGAATTCAATATTAACATGAGCTGGAGGTCCAACTCCAAGGCAATCGCTAAACATCAGTATGCTGATTTGCTTGCTTTCTTGCCTATCAACAACAATAACAGCATGACTAATTAATAGTATTAATAAATAAAAAGAATACAGTAAAATCAGGATCATTGTTTGTAATTCAGATTGTGTGCGCCCCCGTAACACACAATATACAAGAGTAGCCGAAAGAGACAATCAAATTAGAGTCGGTCGGAAAAATATGGAGTCGACTTGTATACAACTTTAGATCAGAAAATCGGGTTAATTATGTGTCAATCACTCCCTGTAGCACTACTAGAATTCAACCATAACTAGCTAGCAAAACCACTAGGGCATGACTGTTTTAAGTACTATGATATATAGCTATGATAAGTTGTTTGTTCATGTAATTTGGTCTTCTCAAATCAGTAAGGTTGTGAGGTGATTAAATTTACTAAACTATCAAAAAATATCAACTAGTTAAGAAAAAAGCATATTGTTTATCATCAATCCACATCAAATACATTTTAGATTGAATTTTATGATATTAGTTGTATTTTAAGATTATATTTCGCTTCTGTTTTATCTTTGTATTTTAGCTAAATATATGGTTTTTTTTAAATTTATATGACTTTGTATACGGAAATTCGAGAAAAAATATATATTTGAAATTCGATGTGACAAAATAAATCATTGACACCAGCTTTGAATGTTATTACTAATTATTTAAATTGAATTATTCATTAAAATAAAATACAAATTTATTAAATAACGTAAAATAAAATATTAAAATTTAAAAATAAAGTATTTGTTAAATTAATTTGTCTATACATGAAAATTTGTAAAAGTAGGGTATGTTCACGTTCGATGCATATATAGTTTTATATACTAACTTTTATTCAAGTTTATATGAATTTATTTATTAAAAAATCTCCAAAAAATATTTTAAATAATAAATATATATTTAATTTATTTAGTATAGCTGAAATCATTTTCTTGATAAAAGTTTCAGCTCTAACTGTTCATATTCATCATCATCAATGGAAAAATCAAACCCACCTCTGTTTAGAGGTTTATCTACAGATTTCCATGGAAAACCCAGTAGCAAGATCAAGTCTTTACTCATTACCAAACCTTATCTGCCCAATTCTCTATCTGGGAATTCTGATTCAGTTGTGGTTCCTAACCGTGAGCTGAAATGGTACTCTGAAATGCTGAGGAATTGCACCAATGGTAAGCTTCTTAATGAGGGAAAGATGATTCATGGGAGGATTATTAGGAGTGGGATTGAACCTGATTTGCATCTATGGGTTTCTTTGATTAATCTGTATGCAAAGTGTGGAGCTTTGGAAGTTTCTCACCATGTGTTTGAGAAAATGCCGCATAGAAATGATGTCGTGTCTTGGACTGCTTTGATATCTGGTTTTGTGGCTCGAGGGTATGGTGTTGAAAGTATTGAGTTGTTCTGTGAGATGAGGAGGGAAGGTGTGAGGCCGAACGAGTTCACTCTGGCCACAGTTTTGAGGGGATGTTCGATGTCGTCTCGTTTTCGATTGGACTTTGGTAAACAGTTGCATACTCAGGTGGTTAAAATTGGTGTGCTTTCAGATGTTTACATTGGTTCTGCTTTGGTGGATGTTTACGCGAAGTCAGGGGAGATGGGGTATGCTGATGGCATGTTCTGGATGATGCCGGAGAAAAATGCGGTGTTGTGGAATGCTTTACTTAATGGTTATGCGGAGAGAGGTAATGGGGAGGCTGTGTTGCGATTGTTCTGTAGAATGTCGGAGCCTGAAATGAAGTTCAGTGATTATACGTTGTCGATTGTTCTAAAGGGTGTTACTAGCTCGCGTAATCTCAGAGCTGGCCAGGCTATCCATTCGTTGGTGATCAGGATGGGTGATGAACTGGATGATGTTGTCAGTTGTGGCCTGGTTAATATGTACTCGAAATGTGGACGAGCAAAAGATGCCCTTAAAGTTTTTGAGTGGATTAAAGATCCTGATGTAGTAGCTTGGAGTTCCGTTATCAGTGTTCTTGATCAGCAAGGGGAAAAGGTAGAAGCAGCTAAATTATTTAACTTGATGAGGCGATCTGGTGTCCAACCTAATCAGTTTACCTTTGCTAGTCTTGTTAGTGCTGCTACTGATTTGGAGGATCCACATTATGGTCAGAGCATCCATGTCTGTGCATACAAACTTGGTTTTGAATCTAATGAATTAGTGAGTAATGTATTGATTGCTATGTACATGAAGTTCAAATTTATCCGTGATGGGTGTCAGATTTTTCATGGAATGACTAATCGCAATGTTTTTTCTTGGAATGCTCTCTTATCTGGATTCCATGACGTTGAAAATTCTTATCAAGGAATCAGGAGTTTCAGGCAGATGCTGACAGAAGGTTTTAAACCCAACCTGTACACATTTATTAGCATTCTGCGTGCTTGTTCGAGCCTCTTAGACGTTGAATTTGGGAAACAAGTACATTGTAACATAATTAAGGACAACCTTGGATCCGATGTCCATGTTGGAACTGCCTTACTTGACATGTACGCTAAGTGTAGCCTCATGGAAGATGCTGAGATAGTTTTTAACAAGTTAAGCGAGAGAGACATCTTTCCTTGGACGGTTATCATTTCAGGTTATTCACAATGCAATCAAGAAGAAAAGGCTGCTCGTCTCTTTAATGACATGCGGAGAGAAGGTATCATCCCTACTGAGTTTGCTCTCGGTAGCTGTTTGAGGTGTTCTTCCGGGATGGCAAGCCTTGAGTATGGTCGGCAATTGCACTCCCTGGCAATGAAGTCTGGTCATTCCACTGATATGTTTGTAGCCAGTGCACTGGTTGATATGTATGGAAAATGTGGACATATTGATGATGCAGAATTATTGTTTAATGGCATGCAATCCGTTGACACTGTTCTATGGAACACAATTATTTGCAGATATTCACAGCATGGGCTGGGAGAAAAGGCTCTTCAAACATTTAGGGCAATGATAAATGATGGAGTTTTGCCTGATGGAGTTACATTTATAGGCATCCTTTCGGCTTGCAGCCACATGGGATTAGTTGAGGAAGGGAAAAGACATTTTCACTCCATGACCAAATCATACGGTATCATTCCTTGTGTTGAGCACTATGCTTGCATGATAGATATGCTTGGCCGGGCTGGAATGCTCGATGAGGTTGAGAGGCTGATCAATCGTATGGATGTGGCCCCAAATGCTTTGATATGGGAGTATGTTCTTGCAGCATGCAGAGTCCACGGAAATGTGGAATTGGGTGAAAAAGCTGCCGAGAAGCTTTTCAGTATGGAACCTCAAAAAGATTCAAATTACATATTGTTATCTAATCTGTATGCTAGCAAAGGAAGGTGGGATGATGTTTCAAGAATTAGGACTTCTATGTCAAGTCGGGGCATAAAGAAAGAACCCGGCTGCAGTTGGGTTGAGATTGATTCTCAAATTCATGTCTTCTTATCGCAAGATTCATCACATCCAAGGCTACGCGATATTTACCACAAGTTGGAGGAGTTGGGAGATAGAGTTACAGAAGCAGGCTATGTGCCAGATACACAGTATGTGCTTCATAACGTGACTGACAAGGAGAAGGAAGACAACATTCGTCATCACAGTGAAAGATTAGCTTTGGGATTGGCTCTTATAAACAAGGTTAAGAGTGAGAAAATTAGGATCTTCAAAAACCTTCGCATATGTGGGGACTGTCACGAATTTATGAAGTTCGTTTCAGGTTTTATAGATCAGGAAATTATAGTTCGTGACACCAACCTTTTCCACCACTTCCGGCATGGTGTGTGTTCTTGTAAAGATTATTGGTGATTTAATTCCTGAGATGCCCGCATATCCCAGCAATAACAGCTGATGATCTTGAACATGTAAACACTAGATACGACTGAGCTATGTAGTCGATGGTAGTGGTAAGTATTGAATTGATAGTTGTCCTGTCAAAACACGATGTTATATAGCTACCATACTTGAAATTCTTCTGCTGTATAGCTCCCATACTTAAAGGAACACTATCAGCCTATCACATAGTAGTACTATACATTCCAGAAGTCCATTGCAACAACGCAAACAAAACAGTTCAGTCACACGACATTACTACAAAAGATGAACCAGATGCACTAAACGATATACTTCTACATAAGATGGTAGGACTCAGATTTATAGATATAATACTACTATTGCAAGATATATAAGCAACGAACAATTGCATTGGATGAAAAAGCAGAGCAGTTTTACATTGTACATGAGTTAATATCCTAGTCCTAGGAGTTATTATGGACGCGACCTAATGTTTTGATTTTGGAACTGCATTAGTTACAAACACTAACTATGGTGTTCATCTGCATTAACATTCTGTACGGAGTATCCATCTATTAGCACTTAGAGGATATGATATGATCCGAACCAGTTGTCCCTCAGCTAAAAACGGAGCAATAGGAAGAGAGTTTGTTGACTTGCATTCTAGTTTTCAGGAGATCTTTTGCAAGGAAGACTCTTTTTTGTCTACTGATATGCTGGTGACCCTGTAATGTTCTCGAAGAAATTCTACAGTCATGAATGTCAGAGCTGAAGCTGGAATATACCACATGACTCTAGGGATGCTACCCCTGAACATCCCCTTAGCTCCTCCAGCTAACCATATCTTGCAAACGGCATCCAACCAACCATTATACCTGGAAATATATATGTGAAATTATGAATATCCGGAGAAAATCATTCCGTTGAACTTTGCAACTCTTCAAGGAAATATAAAGAAAGAAGACAGTATTTCTTCATATTCAGGAAAGAAGAACATTATGCATTGGGGACAGAACAAAACAAATTATTTTTTTAAGTTCTTAGGCATCGATAGTAAGAATTATATGCAATAGTAACTAGAATAGGGAAGACTTGGCATAAAAAACAAGCAAACAGATTCAGTGGCGAGGGGAGACAATTACTGCCATTTATTGAAATTCTCCTGGCTTCCTTGAACAAAAACCAGCAGAAATCAGGAAAAGATGCAAGCATGGAACCTACATTTCCTTGCACTACAATGCCTAACAAGCATATGACTACACATTCAAAAGCAAGTCTTAGCAGACTTTGTTATAAACTTCAGGAATGCAGAATGTTCAGAATCACAACGATGAACAAAGTGCACAAGACTTGTAATAGAAATTGATGGGGACAGTATGGTACCATAAAAAAAAATGATTGGAACAGTATGGTATAGTATGCATCCAACAATAAAAATTGGTTGTTCAATAAATATCCATATTTATCTAAAAAGAAAATTGATTGGAACAGAATGGTACCTAATGGCCGCTCCTTGTACTTGTAACCTAGTCTTCACAACATCCAGAGGAGTAGTGAGATATGCACTTAAACCTGAAATATTTAATAAATTCAAGTATACATGTATAAAATATCCTGAAAATAACATTATGTTGACTGGCTATGTCTATCAGCTATTTAATTTAGGAATCACACACCGCCAGCTAATCCTCCTAATATAAGCCCCTCGAAAGTACTATTGGTGTGAAAATTTGAGTCCGGAAGTAGTCTGTTTTTCCCGTATTGAGCCACATTTTTAAAGGCCTCATAGAAAGTAACCTGCAAACAAGAACCAATATTTTCTGAGCTCAGCATCAACATACCTAGCTAACTCCAGAACATAAACAACAACAATGCACACAAACAGATCGCATTGGATGATCATGTATTCTAAATCACAAAACTGTGCTCCATCCAAATAAGCAAGCTCAGCAAGAAATGGGAAATGCTAAGAAAATTGAGATAGTGATTAACGTAGGTCCAGATATAAGACACACTATTCTTGTATACTGGCAATCATGGAAGGAAGCCAGATGTGTTTTGTTCTTGTTTTCAGAGCTAAAAAAGCAGCTACAAACACAAACATTTATTACTCCCTCATGCTGTAAATAAGTGCTTGATGAAGTGCATAAAGCACAATGGACAATGTGATATAACTTGACTACCTAGGGAAATTGGGAAAATCATGATGATATATTATGCTAATATAACTATGATCTACTCCACATCTTCCTAATATGTCTGATCAGGCTACCAATCAACTCTAATATTGTTCTCTTTATTGTCCTCCACTCATAGGGAGAGAAGTTTCCAAAGATGTTCATTAAAATGTCAATAAATTCAATGATCGAACCAACAACTTGTATGACAGATAAAGTTTAATAATCACAAAAAAACACAATTATACGATTTTCATACCATAAGACCAGCAAATGGCACATCCCGTGCAAGTGTTGACAGATATCTGCAGTGAGAAACTAAAACTCTCAAATTCAAGACGAGAGATAAAACAATATTTTGATGCTCGGTACGTGATTAACAGGAGATCTGGAAAAAATTAGATACGAACATCTACAAATCAATGCAAAGCACTTGAATGCGTTTAATGCAAGTACCAGTCTAAACTGCAAAGGGGTTGCCTAAGTTGATAAGAACACTGTCAGAAACTTATACTCGAATTCAAATTCTGATTGTTTCCATTTTCTTTATCTGATGGGGGGCATGTGAATATGAGTGGAATTAAGAGAAGAACTAACAAATATGATACAACATCAGAATACTCTAGGAGATAAAAGATGATCTCAGTTCAACAAATATCATATGATATAGCAGTATCTACTATATAGTAATATACAACAGGTAATCCAACTTAAGGCATTGGGTACTACTATAGGATGTACCCTGCGTATAGTCCCTTGAGTCCCTGTTCCTTCCATATCGAGCATCCAGCCTGAAACATTCCAGAATAGTAGCCATACATATACTTCCCATTCTTAACACGAGAACCTTCTCTTATCACAAGAGATTCCCAATACTTCTTGGATCCCTGAACTTGCATACGCTGCTTCATTACCTCGCAAGGAACATATATAACCGAGCCAAGTGTATCTCCTATAATACATTGAAAAATAACAGTATAATCTGTATGTTACTCAAGGCAAGCCCTGCCTAGAAACTCGCAGTCTTCACCAGCATTCAAGTTAGCAAAACTGCACTAGTAAAGTAGCCCATACAATATTACCGATTGCTCCAGCAATGAAATGCGTCCAATAACCAACAAGGCCTGGATGATATTTTTCTATCCATTTGTTCGTGGACTCAATTAATCCAAAGTAAGTAGCTCCAGTTGCTAGAGAGCCCATCACTCCTGGTGCTACTCCTCTGTAAAAGCCTACCAGACAGTAATTTACTTAATCGAAGCACTTAGAGAATGAACGTAGCAGGCAGGTGAGCAATCAAAATAAAATGAACATGAGCAGCTAAGAAAAGCAAAAAGATTATATAATCCTATAATTACCTGTCAAGCCTGTCGGACAGTAATCTACTTAATCGAAGAACTTAGAGGACTAACGTAACAGCCAGGCTAGTAGCGAAAACAAAATGAACATGAGCAGTTACGATAGAGGAAGTAGATGATATAATCATACAAGTACTCTCAAGCCTGTGAGACAATGATCTACTTACTTTGGAGCACTTAGAGAACGAACATACAGTCAGACGAGTAATCGAGAACAAAATGAACATGAACAGCTAAGAACATGCAAATAGATGATATAATCATATAATTACCTGTCAAGCCTATTGGACAAAAATCTACTTGATCGAAGAACTTAGAGAACAAACGTAACAACCAGGCAAGTGGTCGAAAACAAAATGAGTATGAGCAGCTAAGATAGATGATAATCATATAATCAAACAAGTACCTAACAAGCCTATCAGGCAACAACTACTTAATCAAATAACTTAGAGAACAAACGTACAAGTATTGAAAACAAAATGAACATGAGCAGCTAAGATAGAACAAATAGATTATATAATCATGTAGATGTAGGTACCTGTCAAGCATATCCGACAATGATCTATTTAATTCAAACCACTTATAGAACGAATGAATACTTATAGAACGGACGAATAGCCAGACGAGTAATCGAAAAAAAACTAGCACGAGCAGCTGAGATAAAAGCAAATAGACAATAACGTACCTGTCAAGCCATCAGTAGCCCAAACAGCTCGAATCAATTGCATTCCACTGCTCTGTTTCTGAAATCAACAATACACAAATCAATCCGCTTCACGGTTTCGTCAATGATCAATGCAATTTGATCCGACATTGAGAAGTACTGTATGACAGACCTTGAATCCATCAAATATAGCTTGGCTTTGGAGGCGAGTCTTAATCGTATCAACAGGATGCATCATTCCCTCGCCAAAAGCACCAGCAATTGCGCCGAATAAGAACTCTCTCCACACTGAAAAATACAGATTGACAAGCAAGCATCAAACAACTTGATACATATTTACAGATGAATTTGTGAAATGCAAAATGGAGAGTGTGGAATGAGGTGTTACTGAAGAAATCATGGCTTCTGATGCTTGGGAAATGAGATGCTGAGCGTTCATCGGAATTTGAGCCAGTAACAGCCATAAAACCTTGCTCGCTAGGGTTTTGTTGTGGTCTGAAATGGAATTTCAGGTGAAATTTGAAGAAGGCGGGTTTTTAAGCGGATTGATGCCAAAATTGGTAGTCCCACACTCCCACTAAACTTGTCCAAGAAGATAAAAAAAAAATATATATATTGAATTTACGAGTTTACACTCATTTACTACATGTCTTTTCAACCGAAATGTACTGAACTGAATGAAACTGAACTTTAGAAGGTAGAAATTATAATTAAGTAAATTTAACATGAACTAAACGAATTTGAACGGAATGAAATTAAAGTTTGACTAATTTCAGTACTACATCGCAGTGTACTATTAATAATACACTTTTCTTTTTAAGGAAGAAATATATAAGGCTTAGACGCCATGGTCCGATCTCATAATTGGGATTACAGAGGTTGGGGGATATAGCCATAACTTCCCTACATCATCAAAATGATATCCTAAGCTAGCTAAATGATCCGCTGAAGCGTTAACTTTCCTATAACTTTCTTCACCTCGATGTCCCATGGATTCCGTATGAGTGTCCTGCAGCGCTGGACTTTGTCCTCCAAATCCGCAGGTGGCATGGAGACTTCGGATATCCACTCAAAAACAGCAGAGGAATCAGTTTCCACTTGTAGCTTTGGAATGCGACGCTCCCATGCTATCTCAAGGTCTTTCAATAGACTGTCAATTTCTGCTTCATTTACCGAAGGTTGAGCCAGTTTTCCTGAGAATCCAACTACCCATTGTCCCTTCTCGTCACGAATGACACATCCAAGTGCACCACTGTTGGCTTGGGGAATACAACTCCCATCGACATTTTGCTTCGTCCATCCATTCGGAGGTTTCGCCCATTTGAGAGATTTTTGGAGATTACTCTTAGGATTCAGCTTGTAATCCAAGTCACATCTAAGCTGCTTAATTTGGAAAATAATCCGTTGCTTTTATTCCGATTTGCCTTTGAAGATTTTAGCATTTCGTTATTTCCACAGAGTCCATCAGATTGCTGTGAAAACAGCAGGCCAAGCAATGTCCATTCCGAGCTGATGATCACGCCCAGCAGCCAAGTTGTCCTTCAACCAATTCGAATCCAGGCAATTATCGAACTTGGACAGTTCATGTGAAGGCAATACCTCCGCCCATATGCTACGAGCTACAGAGCAATTCCGCAGAATATGAAGCGTATCCTCTACCGAACAGAGACACTGACAACAGGCCGGGTCAGTCGTCATGTTTCTCTTGTAATGGAGAGAATTAGTTAGCAAACGGTCTTGGCTAGCTAACCACAAAAAGTGTTTCAGTTTGTTAGAGAGTTTCGACTTCCATAACCTTTTCCAGTCTCTATTTGTTGTGTTCACCGGATGGTTTTGCATGTGGAGTATCTGATATGCCGATTGGCAAGTGAATTTACCAGATGCAGTACAATTCCACAGTAGTCGATCTTCCTCATTCGTGCGCTGCAATTAGATTCCTCTAGCTCATGTTTGAGTGCTGCTGGTATCGGTGTTCGGAGGCAGGAGAAATTCCACGATCCATCACTCAAGAACACCCTGTAGAGGGAGATTTCATAGTCCCTTTTATCAATCCAGGTCATTCTCTCAAACAAACCCGCATCTTTGTACCATATGTATAGCCAGAAGCTGATTGATGCCCCGTTTCCAATACGCCACCTGAAATTCTTATTAAGTTTCTGAGCACATCTAATAACCCCCTTCCACATCGGGTTGTCCCCGGGTTTGGACGTATAGTGAAGAATGCTCCTGCCTTTAAGATACTTTTTAGACACCAGATCCATCCAAATTGATTTATCTTGAGAAGCCGTCATCCAAACAATTTTCGAAAGCATCGCCTCACTGTTTGTCCGTGCTTACCGAATCCCCAGTCCTCCTTCCGCCTTGGGTTGTACTACCTTCTGCCACCCCATAAGATGTGTCTTTCATTGTGAGATGTCATTGGACCAAAGAAAATCTCGATTGAGTTTGTCCAGTTTGTCACAAATATGTTCAGGAAGCCACCCGGCTTGCATGTCATGCAAAGGGATTGTCGTGGTCTCACAGACTGGATTAAGGTCGATCTTCCGGCAGTGATCAAAGACTTTTTCTTCCATCCCGCGTAATGGGCAGCCACTTTGTTGACCAGTCTGCCAGCATCAGCTCTGCTTACTCGTCCGTGCCTCAAGTAGACTCCGAGATATGTCCCCAGGTTTCCAGTTTGTCCAAAGCCAAGAGTATCAGTAATCGATCTTTTCAAATTCACTCCCCTGGACTTAGAGAAGAAGACCTTGGACTTATCCACATTAAGGTTCAAACACGAGCTTTTGCAGAATGTATCGATAACCCTCTTAATCACTCTAGCATTCTTTAAATTTGCGCGGCTCATAAGGATCAAATCATCCGGAAAAAAAGATGTGAGAAAAGGCCGGTCCACCTCTACATGGAGTGATAGGATTCCACCGTTTCCTTGCGACTTGTTCTTTGATTAAGTAAGACAATCTCCCAACACACAAAACAAATAGATATGGTGATAATGGGTCACCTTGACGTAATCCACAAGTATGAACTATTTCCTCCGGTGGTTCACCATTCCATAAGATTTGGGATTTGGCATATGTGACACAGAACATTATGAGTTCAATAATGTTTCCTGGAAAGTTAAATGCTACAATAGTGTCTCTTAGGAACTGCCAACTAATGCAATCATAGGCCTTCTCAAGGTCTAATTTCATAACCATACTCCCCGTTTTGTTCTTCTTCTTCGATCTCAATGAGTGTAGTATTTCCTGCATCACAAATACATTATCATGTGTGCTCCTACCCCGAATAAAGCTGGACTGGCAGAGGGAAATAAGGTCCGGCATCATATCTTGCATCCGCATAGTTAAACATTTGGTAATGAACTTATACAAGACATTGCATAAAGATATTGACCGATATTCTGACATAGTAGATGGGGAAGGCCCTTTGGGTATCAGGCATACACACGCGCAGCACATATGTGAATCGAATCGTCCACTGCTAGCTGCCTTCTGGATGAAATCTACGACTGAATCTCCCACAATGTCCCAACAATTTTGGTAGAAGAAAGCTTGTAGACCATCCGGACCGGGTGCCTTTGTAGGGTCCGAAGCCCAAACTGCGTCTTTTATTTCTTTGCGTGAAAACTGAGCATCTAGTGACTGGAACTCATCATCCGTGAGTCTGGCCTGGAATTGTGAGATGGGTAGCGCAACATTTCTTCGACGAGCTGGGAATTCAGGGGCAAAAATATTGGAGAAATGAGCCCTGCCGTGTGCACGAAGCCGATCCTGATCATCCGACTATTCACCATCAATCTCAAGCATGGAAATCTTATTAACTCGTCTGCGCGCCATCTTCGATTGGTGGAAAGAAAATTGTATTCGAGTCTCCCTCCGCAATCCACTTGAGTCAAGATATTTGAAACCAATAAATCTCTTCTTGCTTGAGGACTGTGTTGTATTCTCTTATCAAGGTCTTCTCCAAATTAGCCAGGAACGAACTTAAGTGATGGGACAATGATTTTTGAATTCCATCTAACCTGCTAATCAATTGTCTCTTCTTATGAAATATGTTCCAAAAGTTTTCTTATTCCACGGACCAATAACCTCCGGGACTTGGGCCACAACCGCCATGACTTCCGATTCATTCTTCCAGATATTCTCAAATTAAAGGCCTGCAGTCACTATGACTTAACCAAGCTTTCTCAAATCGGAATGGTCTAGTTCTCCTCTTTTCCTCGACCCCAAAGCAACAAGTCATTACCGGGTGATGGTCGGAGTGGGTTTTAGGAATATGCAACACTGCATTGTTCGGAAACATATTGCACCACTTGTCGTTTGCAAGAGATCAGTTTATCTGCTCCTTAATATTAGCATCCCCGTCTTGGTGGTTATCCCATGTGAACTTGGGCCCATGGAATCCTAAGTCTTGTAGCTCACAATGTTCGATCCAATTGTTGAAAGCACGACATCGTCTAACCGAAGCAACATTCCCACCAAGCTTTTCATGTGTGAACCTTAGCTCATTGAAGTCGCCGGTAACAAGCCACGATCTATCCGAGCTTCTACCAAGCATTTCTGGACTCTCAAAAACCCGATCCTTGTCCTCTTGTTGAGGTTGAGCATACACACCAGAAATCATCCAGCTAGGCTAGCTGCTCCCTACGGCTAATAAGAGCATGGATAGCTTGATCTCCAATTTCCACTATATCCACATTCGTTTCCTCCGAGTTCCAATAACCAGATGCCTCCATTCAATCCATCCGTCGGGGCTCTCTCCCAGTCTGTGAACCCCAGGGTGGCAAGGATCATATTAGCGTGAAGAGGGAAAACACGAGTTTCCAAAACAAAAACAACGTGAGGTTTATGTTCCCTTATCATCTCACGAAAATTGGTAGCAAATTCGGGACTACCAGCCCCTTGACAATTCCATGATAAAATCCGCATTGGTAAACTAAATAGATAATCAGAAAGGTGAACCAAATTAACAAATGGTTCCCCCATCCATAGGGTGATCAATTGGAGTAGTAGATTTAGAAGATCCTGGTACAGAATATCCCGATCCTCCTCTTCCACTGTCACACGAATGCAGAATTGTTGTTCGTTGTCCATCCTCTCCCGGTAATGTACTTCTACTATGTAGTTCCAGAACATTATGGGAGTGTCTATGATCTGCATTACCTCCTGGTCCAGTTCTATCAATTTGATACTCCACATGGTGCGCATTTGTTCCTGTCGGATCCTGCTCATCCAGTTTGACTTCTTGATCCAGAGCCCCCTGTTGCACCACCATTCCTGCTGGTCCCCAATACACGAGGTCCCCTTGTTGATCCATCCCCAGCACTTTCAGTTTCAATAGCAGTTCTATTTCCATTGATTGATCTAAGAGTCCCGGAGGTCCTTTTCAATAGTTATATGTGTGAAGGGATATCTGCAGTAGGTTCAAGTACAGTTATGCTTTGTTGTTCCTCTGACGTTAAGTCATCCAGAGGTCGAGAGTTATCATTAAACACGTCCTGTTTTTTACGCCGCTATATAGGGTTTGGGCGTAGGTAGGTTTACCATTCATATCCATGTCCAGGTCCGTTGCAAACTTTGTATCCATCCCTGGTGGTTCACAATTGTCCTGGCGAGCACGTTTCTGATTTCTAGTAGAGGAGGGGGGAGAAGGAGGCATGAGCAGGAGAGGAGATGAGGTTGCCGGAAGTATTCTTGAAGAAATCCGCCGGTAGGGTTAGCATCTGCTTATTATTCTAAATTTGATATATCAATGTAAGGTAATTTGTGCATTTATCATGTTCACGGTGCACCTTTAAAAACATGACAAATTTCACAATCTAACATTTTAAAATTAATTTATAATCAATTTTAATAGTTGAAACAATTTTTAATATACAAATTATGAAAATTTATAAGGCCATCCCTCCTAATTAATTCAACACCGCCACCTCCACCACTCCACCGCCAGATCTGGAAGCTCGATTGAGCTTCCATGGACTGGAAGCTCGATCGAGCTTTCACCATCGAGGCCCATGGTTGGAAGCTCTCGACTGAGCTTCCATGGTTGGAAGCTCAATCGCCGAAGCTTCGGTAAGCACCAGAGCTCCGGTCTCGTCCTCCTTTTTAAATTTTTTTTTTTAAATTTAAAATGGAGTGTTTTGTGAAATTTTGACTATTGTTGGGTTGCTTTTGAATTGTTTTGTGTATACTTTGTTAAGATAAAAATATAAGGGAGGTGTAAGTAAATAAACCTAGTAAGATATTTTAATATAGTGCGACGCCGCACTATGTTATTATGCGACAGTGTGATGCCTTATCACATTAATAAAAAAAGATGGGTTGAGATTCAATCTTAGGTTGATCTAATATTTTAGATCGTAGTACTAACAATAGTACAATGCAGTGGTACCATTTTTACCATATTCATGAAACTAAAAGTGATTTTAAGTTAAAAGAATAAAATCTTAACTTATCATCTCGTTAATATAAAAAAAAAACACGTCCAACATAAGCGACTAACCTATTAAGTATCAACTACCATGCCATCTGCTACCAATGAACATGTAAGCTAGTTTAGATGATGATACCATTTTTCTTTTCAATCATTGTTACTGATACTATTTACTTATTTATCTCAGCACAAAAAAGTGAAACTACCATCTTTTTTAAGACACTAATGAAATGAAGCTGAGAGACTCTCACCATAACGAAGAAAGTAGATATTAAAAAAGACACTAATGAAATGAAGCGAGAGACTCTCACTATAACGGAGAAAGTAGAATATTAAAAAAGACACTAGTGAAATGAAGCGAGAGACTCTCATCATAATGGAGAAAGTAGAATATTTGTTGATAAATTTTATTTATTTTACTTTATTGTATAACTGGTCAGAATATATTCACTTTAGTTAGTTACTATTTTATTACCGAGAAAAAATACTTACAAAGAACAACAAACAAAACACAAGTACTTACCGTAATTAGGAAAAAGCAAATTATTTTAGGAGACAAAGTTGATGGAACGATACCCATTATAGAATTGATTAAAAATATTGTCAAAACCCAACATAGGGGAAAAAGACTAGCAAGGGCTCCGCGGGCATTCTCAAGGTTCCAAATAAATACTTTGCTCCTCTGCCTGATCAAATTTTTATTTAATACTTGTTGTGTAGCTCCTTCATCATGTAGAAAATTGTCTAATTATTTAACTTATGTTTTTCACGTAGTATCTAGATCGACTAAAATATGGCTGCCACACTAAAAGTATGTGCATCTACATTAAAGATTCAATTATTATATACATTACTAGTCCGATCTTTTGTAGGATATAAATAACGTTGTTAAATATAACCATAACGTATAACTAAAAAATTACATTAATTCCCTATGTATACCTATGACACATTTCAATGTTTTAGTGAACATTTAAATTTATAAGAGATAATCCATTGCTAAATAGACACCGCATTAGTCACTTTATCCTCATGATGAATTATGTACATCTTAATTCGCAATGTAGTAAAACTGAAAATTACTAATTCGCGACTGGACCCCTAATATTATGTGAGCTAGGTTAGAACAAATTCAGTCACTTGACTTCATTCCTCTTTCCCAACCTGAACAAATCTTCTCCTCCGATCTACACCGATCAACAATGGCGATGGTGGCTCTCAGGCGTGAGGGGAGGCGGATTGCCGCCCCTCTCCTTTCTCCGATCAATCCTCTACGCTCCGTACAACCAGAGTACGATTTATCTACCTCTTCTCTTTTCTGCTAACCTCTGATTTCGCGTTCGCTTGAAATAATGATACTAGCATTCTTATTGTTTTGCTCGAGTTTTGGTTGATTAATTATCTGATGTCCTTGTTACTAACTATGCGGATTGAACGAGAAGTCGATTTTATGTTTTGATAGTTTGTGGATAGACAAATCTGAATTTCTATGTGAGCTGCCATGGACTATGGGAGATAATGTGATACTAATTATGCGGATTAAACGAGAAGTTGATTTTATGTTTTGATAGTTAGTGGATGGACAAATCTGATTTTCTATGTGAGCTGCCATGAACTATAGGAGAGAATGAGTTACGTCTACCTTGTCTTATCGTTCATTTGTGGATTTGATGCGTGTTGTACTTGTATAGATAACTGAATACGTGAGGGCTTTGTGTTAATTGAGAAGTGGGGGTCCAATTGTCTGTCTAAGTTCTGTTCAATTGGTATTGGTTTCTGTAAAGGTTGTGTCTGAGCATTATTGTTTTGCTTCTCTATTTCTACGTTTTGTTAGCTTATAATGAAGCTATGCAGCTACAGTGCTCTCAGCGGAAGTATGCCTGTAATTGCAGAAAACGTGTTACTACTTCCTTATATCGTCGTTAATTTGTTGATTTTGTGCTTGGAGAATGGGTGTTAAACATTTATTAATGATCAAATACTATGCTGCTACGATTATATGTTAATTGAGAAATGGGACTCCAATTGTTTGTTTAAGTTCTGTTCTAGTGGTATTACTTTCTATTGACTTGTCCTGTAAATGTTTTATGGAATGTATGGCTGAGAGTGAGGTAAATGCATGCATTGTAAACCTTATGCTTCTTTATTTCTGAGCTTGTTAACTTATAATGACAGTGAGCAGGCTGTATTGGGAGTTCGTTCTATTTCAACTCAGATTGGTATGCTCTTTCTCTAGTAGTGTTTCTTTTTAAATTATATTTAGAGGCTCAGTAGAGTTTCTTGTGCATTTTATTACACTTTTAGAAGTTTAATGATAATGATAAAAACTTGCAGTCCGCAATCGTATGAAGAGTGTTAAGAATATTCAGAAAATCACAAAGGCTATGAAGATGGTTGCAGCCTCAAAGCTCCGAGCTATCCAGACTAAAGCTGAAAATTCACGTGGCTTGTGGCAGCCCTTCACTGCTCTTCTTGGTGACATGCCAAGTAAGTTCTAAATTATGTGATGACACTCCCGTCCTATATAAGTGATCTTAATTTTGATCCTAAGTGTCACGTTTTTGTCTGTTTTCCATTCCTGCCCTCCATCTTTTGGAGCTGTTTTCAGTAACACGCAGGCCAAATTTTATCACTGATTTAGTCAGTCATTCGTGGCAGTTCTAAATCTTCCTGTTAATAGTGTACTATATAAGAGTTGAAGCTTTCTTGGCTCTGCAGTCTTTTTATTTACATGTCCACTGGTGGTTACCACATTCACCATGTCCTGTTCCTGCATGTGTTAAGAGCTAAGAGGAAATCAATTGCCATTATTAGGATCATAGTAGTTCATTTTATTATTGATCGTTTCCTTTCACCGTGGAATCAAGGCAATGACTGTTTGGAAGGATGGGACAATTCCTGGAACTTTCAGTACATAACATATATAATAGCCATCGTGGTGAGTTGATTGTTAGCTTTGTTTCTTTGCTCGAAGTCACAATTAAACCGATGACTCCATATAGAATGGAAGGGAATACAACTGGAAATTTTAGCACTTATGAGAGGCACTTTGGAGTGTTGGAGATATTAAGTAAAGTACAAAACTGAAGATTTTTTGATTAATCAGGATTCAGGGGTGGTGATGGCCTGTGAAAGCCTTATGTTTTAGGCCCGGTGATAGAACTATTGAAAAGGTTGATAATTACCCCAATGTACTAATTCAGAAGTATTGCTTCTTCTCATCCACTTCCCATTGTTCATCGCCCAAGTCTTATTTCTCAGCAAGCACTTTAAGGTCATGCATTGCATATATGTGGTTAGAAGGCATCATACCAACCTCAAAGGCTTTGCACTAGGCATATTTCGTCACTAGATTATGTGAAGTTAACAACCTATATTTCTCAGCCACCCAATATTTCACGAACAAGCTCTCACAATACTTGATTCTTTTGAACAAAAGGAAATACAACATCAGTGGTTCTGGGGAGATAGGGATCTGCTTTTTGTATGCATTTCTTTAGCATAAGCGTGCATATCTGTTTGGTGGAGGATGTTTTCCTGCTACTGCATCACAATGATAACTTGCCAGTAAAGTAGTTCAATAAAGCGTGTATT
Organism: Plantago elongata; assembly: GCA_036897095.1. Classification (NCBI taxonomy): domain Eukaryota; kingdom Viridiplantae; phylum Streptophyta; class Magnoliopsida; order Lamiales; family Plantaginaceae; genus Plantago; species Plantago elongata. The sequence goes on along the minus strand of JAYMSP010000762.1, from coordinate 3,330 downwards.
CCTTCTGTAGTCTCTTCCAGAGGTGCTATTTCTGGCTTGGCGACGTGGCTCTGGATATTGTTTCATGCATATAGTTCTTGGTGGTTTCTTATTTCCATTTTTCTCATCTCCGCTGTTTTTCCAATCATCAGGTGTCGATGTCAAGAAGAATGTCATTGTCACTATCTCTGCAGACAAAGGTCTTTGTGGTGGAATCAATTCAACTTCTGTGAAGATAAGCAGAGCTCTCTACAAGCTGAATTCAGGTGCATAGCCACTTCGCCAATGGCGTTATTTAGATGTGTGTTTGTTTTCTTATTGTTTCCTCTTATTCTTAAGCATTTGGTTCATTAACTATGACAGGCCCTGATAAGGAGTGTAAGTATGTCATTGTGGGAGAAAAGGCAAAGGCTCAGCTCATCCGTGACTCAAAGAAAAACATAGAGCTCTCTGTAACCGAGTTGCAGAAAAATCCTTTGAACTACACTCAGGTAATCTTTTCAGGCTTATTTTTTTGTAAAAAAATCAATGAAATACCTTTTCCCGTATGTTCCACTGAACCCTGGCCTCAAAAGTGGGTTTCCTGCTTGGCAGTTAACACTGAAATCATAACAAAAAGTTATGTGTGTTTGAATAGCTATATGATTTCGATCAGTTCCCTTTCCACTTATCCTGCAGGTATTTCCTTTGTATCTGATTTGGAGTTCTATTGCTTTGTATCAGGTTGCAGTGCTGGCAGATGACATCTTGAAGAATGTGGAGTACGACGCATTGAGAATTGTCTTTAACAAATTTGAATCAGTCGTATCATTTGTTCCAACCACGTCAACGGTGTTGTCTCCGGAGGTCATTCACTGCATCTTCCTGATGTATCAATTTTGTTACTTTTGTGCTATAAACGAGAATCTTAATTTGATACGATGCTGCTATAGATTGTTGAGAGAGAATCTGAAGCTGGGGGTAAACTAGGAGAATTGGATTCATACGAAATTGAAGGTGGCGACTCAAAGTTAGAAATACTCCAGAATCTATCCGAGTTTCAGTTTTCATGTGTAGGTTTCACATTACATCTTGATTCAATATCATAGTGTTTGTTATATATCCAATGCACTCCTTAAGGGCAGTGGCTGTGGACAGCTTCATGTTACGCCTGGCAAAAAAGGATTGTGTACCCCTAATTTGACAATCTTTCATGGTGTTCAGGTAATGTTCAATGCAATGTTGGAAAATGCCTGTAGTGAGCAGGGAGCTAGAATGTCTGCTATGGAAAGCTCTAGCAAAAATGCAGGAGAAATGCTTGACCGTCTCACAATCTTTTATAATAGGTATCCTGCAATTCTCAAGTTTTGCATTGTCAGATTTAGCAATCATTACTTTCTTAGCTGTGAAATAATCCTTCATGGTGCTCTATCACAGGGAAAATCTAGCAATTTATCAAGTTGGGTTAGAATCTATGATCTTAGTGTAAAAACATCTATCAGCGAGTATTATTAGAAACATGAACATGCTGGAATTTGTGAGGGCATAGTATTATTCTAATATTCTCCTAATCTCCTATTTCTTTCCTTCATTGGTTATCCTAATCATAACATAATAGTGTAAGCAAAAATAGACTTTAAGCTGTCATCGGTAACAAAGATTCTGAGGAGAATCAAAGTTGTATATGCTATTTTGTTTTGGAAGATCTATTAGAAGTTATTAAGATTGTGTGTCTAGGATTTTTTTTCTTCTTGGCGGGTCTTTAGGAAGGAAACGAATCCTATATACACCTCATACTTCTTTGAACATGAACGAGATACATGACGGAAAATTTTCAAAGGGACTTTTACTTATAAGGACTTGTTTACTTCTTTTTTTACTACGGAGTGTTTAGTGTAGGTTGTTCCTTATTTTTCTTATAAGGACTTGTTTAACTGTATGCTTTTATTTATTATATATAATCCCATGTCCTAACGTATTTCATCTCTTTCTTTGATGATATCAGAACCCGTCAAGCATCTATCACTACTGAACTGATTGAGATTATCTCTGGAGCATCAGCATTGGAGGGCTGATCAACATATCATCTTCTCCTTGTATTTTTGGACGTTGACGAAATAAAATAATTGCGAAGGATATTTGTACTTTATCCATTTTATTTTTTTTGGTGATTTTGTGTTACGAACCAAATAAGCTCCCTAGTTGTGTTTCACGGGAAAGATCATATTGTTATGTAAATTGGAAATGGAAATTTTCCAGTTTTACCTTTTGAGCTGCTCTAAGCTTTAACTGTAAGATAAGATTTGAATTTGTATCTGCATTCTCTTGGATCCATTAGTACTACATAATTTTATCTGTTCCATCGTGAAATTGTTATTTTTCTTCTGCATTAAAGTGGAAGTACTACATAATTTATCTGAGTTACCAACATTCAATAATATGGATATTGGAATTGGGGAACAATTATTAGTACTAATGTAGCAAGATAAAGCTTGGTAAAAGTCATACTACTAATCGTATTAATAATAAAGGAATGGTATAGATCGAATTAAGAATGAATTTAACAGTTTAGAACGTAATAATATTTATAGTACGATGTGATGGTGTTATCGCATTAATAATAAAGGAATGGTTGAGATCGAATTATGAATGAATTTAACAGTTTAGAACGTAGTAATATTTATAGTACGATGTAATCGTGTTATTATTAGTCAGTCCATAAAACAAAGGGTAAAGTATATGCATATTAAAGGGAGGCTACATGCTCATGGACTACAAACGGGAACCTGTAGAGGAAATTAAGCCTTATTCGTATACAAAATATAATTATTAAGAATATTATAGTTATGAATTGTAATACTAAACATCCCACATCGATTGTGAGTGTAAGGGACAAATGGTATGTATGTAGACCACGACTCTTTTATGATATAAGGTATTTTGGAAAAACCCAAAAATAAACTCGTGCGTTCTCCGGCACAAAGCGGACAATATCATACCGAGTGGTGGACAGTCATATGTAACATTGTCGGCCCAATGGGTTGGGTCTCGGCCCATTAGTGGTCGGGTCTTTACAAATGGTATCAGAGGGGGATTATTTGGAATTACGAGAACTAATACCATGCGGGGCAAAGTGTTATACTGTATGGGACGGTGGGAGCCACCTCTTGGGCCCGTAGGGCCACCTCTAGAGTAATGCACAGATGGTTGTCCTGGGACAACCCCCAAAAAAGCTCGAGGAGGACGTCAACAATTTAAGTGGGTGAATTGTCATACCCAAAATTCCACATCGATTATGAGTGGAAGGGACGAAAGGTGTGTATATATATATATATATATATATATATATATATATATATATATATATATATA
>JAYMSP010000761.1:0-41977 GCA_036897095.1 Plantago elongata | reverse complement strand
CGGGAACAACAACTGTATGGGCGAAAGGTTGCCTATGGAGTGAGCGGGAAAAAAATTAAAATAGTATTTCTTAGTAACTGGTTGCTGGAGAATTGAAAATAAGCGTTAAACAAATTGCAGAGTAAAATGACACTTTAACAAATGAAATGACACTTTAACATGACAATATATAACGTTTCTTAATAGTCGGTTGCTAGAGAATAAAGAAGAATTGTTAAACAATTTGTAAAAGTGAAATGACAATTTTACAAGTAAAAAGACACTATCTAAGTCCAGTAGGAGACTTATTATATTATTTAAAATAATAAATATCATCTCTTTAGTTAATTTTATTCTTTCAAATTTATGCGCACTATACGAATTGTAATTCTGGCTTCGTCTCTGAATTGGACTTATACAAGTTATACATTAATACCGAACAAAGAAATAAGGGGTTGATTGGCATGACATTTAAATGATCATTTAGATTGGATTTTGGTGAACTTGTGTTTGAAATGGAATTGAAATGGAATATTTTAAGTGTATTTTAAGCCAAATAAGTGTTTATCGAGTGTTATGACAATCAGCCAAATAGGCGTTGATCGGGTGAATCTGTAAACCAAATAGGCACGCCCGTGATGAGCAGTGTATATTTGCCAAGATCAAAGGCGTGATTGATGGGGTATATACTATCCCTGAAATAGAAGCAATAAAGCTAATTACAAACAACTACTATGATTCGTTATCATCATAGACCGACCATGAAAACAACTATTTGGAGCGGCCACTTACTCCTTCAAATTGAATATTTTTTTCTTTTAAATTATTTTTGAACATGAAATATAGCATTACAATTATAATTATCTCATTTAAATTGAATATTTTATTTATTTTTAATTATTATTAAAAATGAAATATAATATTACAATTACAATTGTTGAACAAGACGAATTTATCATGAAATATAGCATTATAATTACAATTGTTGAATAAGACGAATATATCAATCGATTCTAGATGCAAATCACCACCAATCTCCATTCAGATAATATAATCATCCATTTTAGGGAATCAAACCCGTGACCTCATGGTTACGGGGTGTCTCAGCTTGCCACTCAGCTACAAACGTTTTGACAAATTGAATATTTTATTTTAAAAAAGTTAAACTTCAATTGAAAAATACAACTAAAATTTTATCCCAACAACATTTACTGTTCACCATCCTCAAATTTTATGATTTTAAATATTTCATTGGAGTAGTTACTCGCATCTCTTTACAATTCGAAAATAAATACATGTATAATTTAATGAGACCGAGTAACAATGATTGTCACCAAAGTGCCAAAACCCCAAGACTCGTAGTCTGTTGGCGTGCTTTAGAACTTTTACCAAACAATTACCATTCTTTCTCTAAAGGACAAAACATTAAGGGATTTTTTAAGGCTTTTGGTGATTTATATATAGTGCCTCCTTTATATTTTTATGCACAAAAGTCTGGCGGGACATAAGTTATCAAGTCTCTTGTATAGACTTTAATTATCACTTTGTTTGGTTACAGCTTAACTGCACTTCTTCGTTTAAACAAATTGAGTGTCTGTCTAATCTCAATCACTTTAGAGCGTATCAACTCATGATTGTTTGATTTGTTTCTTATGCTAACGTTTACGACCAGTCTATATAGTATTAGCCATTGGGAAAACCTCCATAGAATATTTTTTACTATTATACTTTCTTTTCTTAGTTATTTAATATTTAATATTTTCCTTTTTATATGTTAATTAGAATTTGATATTATACATATTTTTAGTTAATTAGAATATGATATTATCTTTTTAGTTGGTTAAGAGTTCATAGTTGAATAGAATTTGGTTAGGAGTTTTATCTATTTAAGTACTTTGTGGTTATTGATAGAAGACAGTTTAGTTGATTTTTGAATAAAAATCGAGAGTTTTCTCTCAGATATGTCAATTCATCGGTATCCTGCTGGATCAACGAAGCTTTGAATTATCGTTCTTCCTTGCTTGTCCATGCACGCTGCATCAATAGATCTTGTGAACTAAAAGAATATAAGTCATGTTTGCCATACCCCTTGAGCGGCAATTTTCTCATTCAAATTGAATATTTTGTAAAAAAAATTAATTTCAATTAAAAAAATTCACTCAAATTCTATCTCAGTCAATTCCTAAACCAAATTTGTCTCCCCTTCAACTGTTTATAGCACTAGTTTAATTAAGAGCGTAGCTTATAAGAATGAATCAAGTTCATTAATCATCTCCTCAAAATAAATATGGTATATATACAAATGTTTAGCATATCCGATAAGTTGAATGTATTGTTTAAAATTGACACTTAGTTTAATTCTAAATTATGTCATCCACACATAAACTACTTTTCTAATCAATTATTATACAAATAATCTTGTTTATATCACCAGTATGATTAAATTTTCACTGAGTACAACAATATGATTTCTCTTTAAGTTAAATTAATAATTAAAAGTGATCATGAAAGCTTACACTTAAAAAAAAAAAGGCAAAATGTACGAGCAATGCACACAAGGATTAAGGCGGACTTAGAATTCAATGCTTTCCAATCCAATGGCCAAACTATTTGCTTGTACATGATTATAAATTTATAATCTATTATACTCCCTCCTCCCTCCATATCATCAAACTTTATTCATTTAGTTTGACGCATAATTTTATATGAAAAGTTACAGTAATAATAAAAAATAAAAAAGATGGAGAAAAGTATATTTTTAATGGCAAAATGTATAATTTTTTTGTACAATTGAAATTGTTTATTATTTAAGTGGTGGGGTAAGTTCGGTGGGACGATTTAAAATGGTAAAATTATAAGATAACCATGCACGTGAATTTGTGAACAAATTGATACTACTAGTCTACTACAGCAAGAAATTAAATATCTTGATCCTAAGTCAACACACAATAATTACTATATAGGTAGCACGTTGCCAATATTCACAAATCACAACTTCTTTTTCCGCCAAAGCGCCTATATTGACTTATGTTCCTTAGCTCCGGTTATTTTCCTCTCGTAAAAGGTAACGAGAATAAGTATACGGGGGGGTTGTTTTGGCTCGATATTTGAATACTCCAATTTGGCTCGATGAACATTGATTTGGCCTAAAATACACTTAAAATACTCCACTCAAATGTCCATTTAAACATAATTTTCATCAAAATCCATTCAAATACCCACTCAAATATCCATTCAACGGCCACTAAATTAAGCCATTTCTACAAAGAGATTTAATGAATAAAAAACATTTTAATTATAATTTGTGAGTAATTTTTATTAAAAATATCAATATTATTTTTGAATATGTATACATGTAAAAACTCAGCACAAGATGTTATTCGTATGGTTTACAATAATATGTTTATATTTAAAAATATGAATTTGTTTTTCATGTCTCTTCCCTATGACCAAGAGAGTTGATCCTTCATTTTGTGTTCTGGAAATTTAATAAATATATTATTATAAAATATTCATTTGTTTGTTATGAAATTATAATTCAACTAAGTTGTATTTTTATCTAAAAATGTATATAAATTTTTTTTTTGAATTTAAATAATTCAATTCGATCGGTACAGTCAAATTTACAACTATATTGGAGAAGGAGGAAGAGGAATGGTAATGGTCAATGATCAAGTGAGTCGCCAATTGAGCGAGGGTGAATCTCGATGGGTGTTAAAAGACGTTTTAGCAGCCACATACACCTGTCAAATATCAAATCGTAACTTATTGAAAGGCAATAAATTACATGATAAAATACACAAAAGAAGAGTGTGAGTGTGTGACTTTAGAATATGATGATGGATCGAGCATTAAAGCGATTGTGCAGAGGTCCTAAGATTCTTTTGTCTGCGACTTTCCACCTCCAATACTTCTTTTCTTTCACTTAAGTCCAAACTCCACATATATAATGCAATGCTCAAAATTCTGAATATGAAATATCATTGGTGTCCTGTAAGCTTTGGAGAGATTATGAACATGTCGAATATCTTTTAGTTTAAACATGTCACAGACAGTTAATATTTTTAGGCTGAACATTTTTCATTATAAGACTATATGTATGAAATCGTTTCAATTGATCTATTCTCGTCAATGAATATATGTAAAGGTGAAATGTTTGGTGAAATTACGCTCATCCGTCTCGACCTTTGAATATGAAGCACATTTTGTTGTTTACCACTAAACAATGAAAATGTATTGTAGTATCATAGTCGTAGTATTTACAAACATTTCAACTTGTGTAATTATACTCATGGTCATAATTCATTAAACATAGAATTGAATACACCCAAACAATTAGAGATGAGGTTGTTAATGCTCATAATAAATTGCACCACAATTCACTTTTGATCATTTCCCTTTATCTTCTGAATCTGAATAAATGACATGACATGACTAATTTTACCCATTCCACATATAAGAGCAATTTATCATTATTGGTCTTCTCACTCCCCAATAGTAGAAAACTACCCCTGAATATGCTATTGCATCCTGTCATGCCACTTTTGAAAGAATCTCACTGAATAAACCCGATATTTGTGATGTCCGATCATTTATAAGTCCCGTTCACAATCACAACTCGTACCAACCCTAACACGAGAATTTCGAATCAGGTGCTTGACACAGGCACCAAACTCTTCCTGCCGAGTGATATACACTATAGCCTAATGAAGGGACACAGGTATGATAACATGAGCTTAAGTTGGGGACAGATTTCCAAAATTGGAGCATCAAAGGACAAAGTGGAAAAGCTCAAAAGTCCAAAAGATATGTTCCCACTAAAATACCTAAACTACCCTGCACTAATCATAATTCCCGCCAAAAGAAGTACAAACGTACAGAACCCGGCAATAAATTCGGGTCGGGCCATGGGACTGGCAGTCACTTTCACAGTAGAAACAATTGATTCGGTTCGGCCCACAACTCGGGTTAAAAAAGCTTGCCCTTTAAAGTTTTCATCCATCTGTACTCCATTAATCCCCACTCGAGGTCCCCCACGCAACCCCACTGCTTCAAATTCTTGTCTACCTTATTTTTACCCAATTTATTATAACTAGTGTAATTTAACTTAAACTCCCGACTTATTAGTTAACGTTGTACCAAGTGAAATGCACCTTGTTATCATTTTTTAATTTTAAATTTTAACTTGTAATTTAAAAATTATAGATAATTATCTTTACAAGTGCAAATCATACTCACTGTTGATTATCACAGAATCATTCTCATGATCATAAGAAATGAAAATCATTGTTGAAAAATTATTTTATCATATAAATCAATTGTGGTTGCGTAAAAACTGCAAAGAGTATGAGCCTATGCACAAAGTGACTCTTTATCTTTGACATTTAAGCGTAATTAAAACTCAAATTCCTTATTATAAAATGAAAACTACATTTAAAACCTGAAAATTCTAGCTAATAAGATGTTATTGACCTCTCATTATCTTATCTTCCCTTCTCTTCACTATACTGATTTCAAAACTTGTAAGTATGACTCATTTCAATCCAACTTTAATGGTACACAAAAGTGGATTATACGAACAAAAGCAACGTACGTACTGTTTGAACATATTAGTACCCTCATCACTTGTCATTTTAGCTCCTCTCATCAGATTCTTATATTTTGCATTTACACATTTTGATTTTATATGGTCGTCCCATCCAAGATCCAATTAATCAAGAGTTTTAACATCCATTCTTATAAATTTCTAAAATAACATTTTTACACCACGTACAATGTATATATATGATCGAAAAAAGCACATGTTGATTAACACAAGACTAACAAATGCAATTTACAAGTTTTACCGTTGTACGTAATCTATAAAATTTGTCCAAAATTAATATTATCTTTGTAAAAATTAAATTAAATAAAATACATTGTAAAAATCTTACAAAACCCCACACTTAGGCTATGTTATTTTCAACCGAATAACACAAAACTTATTTCTAATCCCAAACTCAACACAAATTCATGTCTTCTCCTCACAAACATTTACAAACACCAAACTCCAAAACCCCACCCCTACATATATTTAAACCCCTCTCACACTAACTCCACTCACTCACTCACTAAAACCCCAAAATGGCCACCACCATCACACCACCACCACTTCTCGCGGCGGCGCTCCTCCTCCTCCTCACCACCCTCGCCACCGCCTACCGCCCCTACCCCTCCTCCCCCCTCTACACCGGCTCCAAAAAATACGAAGGCTCCTCCGACTTCGTCCACCTCAAATACCACTCCGGCCCACTCCTCACCTCCACCATCACCATCCACCCTATCTGGTACGGCACCTGGCAAACCTCCCAGAAGAAAATCATCCGCCACTTCATCTCCTCCCTCTCCGCCCAATCTCCACCGCCCTCCCTCTCCGCCTGGTGGAAAACCGTCCAGCTCTACACTGACAAATCCAACACCAACGTCTCCCGCCAAATCACTCTCGGATCGGAAAAGTCTGACCGGTTCTACCAACACGGCAAGTCGCTCACTCGCGACACCGTCCCTGCAATCATCCACTCCGCCATCTCCGCCCGCACCCGCCCCCTCCCGATCGACACCAAGTCGGCGATCTACCTCGTCCTCACCGCCGAGGACGTCTACGTCGACGATTTCTGCGTCAATGTGTGCGGATTCCACCACTTCACACCTTCCTCTCCGAATTCCCCCAAATCGGAGCCGATTCCGTACGCGTGGATTGGGAATTCGGCGAAACTGTGTCCGTCCGTGTGTGCGTATCCGTTTTCGGTGCCGGTAGGGTTCCCGCAGGAGGCGGTGAAGTCGCCGAACGGGGATGTCGGAGTGGACGGGATGATTAGTGTGATTGCGCATGAAATAGCGGAGGTGGCGACGGATCCGTACAGTAGCGGGTGGTTTGCCGGTGAGAATAAGGATTTTCCGGTGGAGATAGCGGACTTGTGTGAGGGGATATATGGAACGGGTGGAGGCGGGTCGTATACGGGTCAGATGTTGAACGATGGAGATGGTGCGACGTATAATGTGAATGGGATCCGAAGGAGGTTTTTGGTTCAGTGGGTTTGGAACCGGGTTGTTAATTACTGTGCTGGACCTAATGCACTTGATCAGTAATTCAGTACTAGTACTGAAAAATTGTTGTTTGTAATCTCGGATTTTAGGTGCTAATGTATAATTATTAATTTTTTTACTCTATATATGGGGACGATTTAAACTGGTTAGTAGGGGAGTAAATATTACGGGACCATCTATAACCTAAAATATACAGATAAAAACTACTCACTCAGGACAGGATGTGATGAATTTTAGTTCATTTTAGCTCGACTTAGTTATAATTTATATTTTATTTTAATTTAATACAGTTTAATAAATTTTAATTGAAGAGAATCTAGCCTTAATCCTCCAAGAAATTTATAACTAAAATTATTTTGATACCAAATATTATTAAAAAAGCCAACATGAATTAATATGATGATATAATTCAGTCATGTATTAATATAACTTATTAATTCATGTGTTCATGTATTGTTGCATCTCAAAAGTTCTCAAGTTCTCCGTTTAAATTTAAATTGCTTATAATTTAAATGTGATATTTATAGTATTAAAATTGAAACAACTTAATATCATAAGTTGAGAATACTTCCAGTTCCTTTGCCGTCAAACTGTATTCTATTTTGAGTTATCTTAAATTCATTGTTTTATTTTCATATTTAATCATTTTTTATTTTACAACTCAATATTATAATCAAAATAAGATCAATTGGTTAAATTAAAATATTCACAACCTTTATATTTACTATTTCAATTTTAATAAATTCATACTTATTAATTTATTACATTATAACATGTATCCAATCGTACGGAACATTTCAGCATGAAATGAGTGTATTTGTATTGATTTTTACAGTTCATTTTTTGACATTTGTATTTTCGATGAAACAATTTGCGTTGTTTCAAAAGCAGTGTTAATGAATGGGTGTGTAAAGAAAAATTGGTTTGTCTTTGAGAATATATTGGTTAAAAGATGTGCAAGTTAACGTAGAATTTCAAAATGTGAAAGGGGGAAAAGAAAGTGACAACACTTTGTGGCTAATATATAAAAAGTATTGTGCTAGTATTCCTCGAAATACTTCAACAGTCCCAGAATTTTTGTTAGATTTTTTTCTTGATGCAGGTGATTTGATAGTAAATAATGACACTTACAAATGGTCTCATTATTATAAGAAGTTGAATACGAAGTTGCTAGTAATAGTATGAACTATGAAGTATGTAGATGATTTCTAAGGGTATGACTTCGCAACACCTCATAATGTGTGTTTGTTGAATATGGGGGCATGGCCTTACGTCGCATAGATCATGAGTACTCTGCATCTCCTTATGCTTTGGTCACAATACATGACCCTAGACACGGCATTATATGACACGTCTTATATGCTCGTTTGTTTGGATGATGAGCCAGTCGACCCCTCTTTCACTCGGCACATTGTGACATGTCTTGTATTCGACTACATGGGCTTGTATCGTTTGGAATCGCCTCGGATTCTACTGTACTTCCTAAAGCAACCTCTGAGGAATGATTGAAGTCCATAATCATAACTATAAGACAGGTAGAAATTGAATGAACGGACATCACACAACTATTTACTTCAATCAAACAGTGTGTATGAAACACATGGTGCCCAATTTATTATCCTCACTGCAGACATTTTATACATGATCTCTTGAAGCCATAAATAAAACTCATTGAGGTTAAAAAAAAGCAAAAGTTACCTAAGAGAAATTACACCACCTCTCACCCATACTTGTATCCTCTTTCCAATGGTTGCCTAACAATAGGGACGGGACAATAAGTTGACTTGTACGCGATACATTCCAATGTCAACTTGTGTATGTGACCGAATAATAATTTACTCGTAAAATCCGTGCTCAGATGAATAGAAACAAGTATGAAACCGGCCAATTAAATATGCAGCAGTAGTACTAATAAGTCTTTCAAGTTTGAAACTTCCTTGGGTAAGATGTAATGCTAACCCCACTTCAACTACTCCTTTAACCCATTTGTCACCTTATCATTTACTGTTTGTTTGTTGATGGAAATAGTGGCAAGCAATAATTTTGTAGTACTAGAATAGATTTAAGGAACATGTACTCTAAATATTTGACAATGACAAGAGACAACCGTGCCACAAAAATTTTTAATACCTCCAGATAGATGGAAAGGGAGATTTCAGTGCATTCATGCAGAACAATTATCATGTCTATCTAACACATAAAAACACGACTACGTTAAGAGATCGAAGCGTATAACGTGGTTGGTGGTTGGTAATCTGAGCCACCATGAGAATTTGAAGTAACGGGTTCGACTCATAGCTAGTGATAATCCTTGTTAAAGAATTAGAACGTGTAAAATAGATTAGAGGGACAGTGTTATGAGAGTCGAATAAACTTCATGAACTAAGAAATTAAATGGACAAACAAATAATACTCAGAGAAGTTTGAACATGACTTGATATTAGTATGAATTCAACAGCAAATAGATAGTACGAACATTCACCTATCTCCAATGGTCTAGTAATATGGTAAAGCTTCAAAAAGAAAAGGGAAACACATGGCTAAGAATTATAAATTCATTAATTGATTTTTGAAAAATGAGTGCCAATCTCCTAGCTGGTTTGACATAGATAAACAAGTCTGACAAAAAACATGACACTGTGGTCAGGCTGAGTTACTTAAGGATCGGCAATGGTGACCTCAACCTCGACACCTGGTTCAATGGTGATTGAGGTGATCTGCTTCACGACATCAGGGGAACTGAACAGGTCGATCACACGCTTGTGGACTCTGAGTTCAAATCTATCCCAGGTGTTGGTTCCTGGAAACAAGAAAAGACAAGGAAAAAAACTCATTTCAAGGAATAAAAACTTTGATCAAGCTCTAAATTAGTTTCGATTACATTCAAAGGCTCAAGTGATCATATTACAAAAGAAATTTGATACACATTGAAGATCATTTTACAATCGAATGATTTTGGGCTGTTGTGCCTGGATGAAATAATCCATGAGTTCAATTTAAATGCCATACAAGCAACTATTACCCTTGCAGACAACTTGAGAGGGTTCTTGATTGGAATAGATAACAGAATACCAATCCGGAGATATAGTATATTGTATCCTATTGAATAGAAACAAGAAAAGTCGACAAATGCTGGAAGATCCATTACCTTCACCACATGGAGACTTCCTAGTGGTAATGTGGAGAACCTTAGTAGGCATTCTAACTGGTCCCTTGACTCTCAATCTCTTGTCCTTGGCACCACGAACCAAGTCAGAACACACTGGTAAAAAGAAATAATGTCAGCATCGCATGCCATCTATATGATATTTTATCAGAAACAAGAATTCTCAAAATAATCAATCAGTATACGCCCGATTCACATCTGAATTAACTAGAATCAAAGGCAGAAACTGCATGCAGGAAGTGTAGAGCTCCTATGTACTAAGAAGTAAAATCCAACAGAGCATCCGATCGACCAGAATCAAAGACACTAGGAAACATACATTACACCCCTTGCAAACTAACAACAGGAAGACAGAATGCGATCAGCTAAATCAGGGAACGAGGAAAAAAAACCATTTAGGATGTAAAGAATCTACTACACTAACAACAATAACCCCAACAAAGCATCCGATAATCAATCAGACAAGGAACGCATACATAATCTTTAGAATGCACTATAAACTACCAACAATTACATGCATATCACTACACATGATGTGCTAAATCCACAAAAGGTAAAAGAATCTCCTATACACTTACACTAACCCAGCATCCGATAATCAATTCGACTAATGAAACCTAGAATGCACGATAAATTAACACTACAGCTCCAACATAACACATGATAGGCAAAAAAACATCACGAAAGCTCAGAATCGCTTATAAACAAGCTTAACAACCATCAATTCATAATTTGCATATTGCTACTACATAGAACTTAATTTCATTTGTTTTACTTTAAAAGCTAAAAAACAATCCAGAATTCATCAAAACAGAATATGAGCTACAGTTGACTAAATGAATCACAATGCTACTAAATGAATCGCAATGAAACATGAAACTAAAACAAAGCATAAGTCAATAACAAATTTCAAAATTGGAATACAAAAAGCATTAAAAATCAAACCTTTTTCGAGATTCTTAACATTCTTAGACGAAAGAGTGATTCGGATCTTGTGAATCTGCTCAAGGGGTTCCTCCAAACCCGGCTTAGTCGACTTCACAGCTGCGTATGTCGCCATTTTCACACCTTTATCTCTACTCTGAACCAAAAAAGAGAACCAATTCTAATTACAGTAGAAGCAAATCATGAGCTGAGCTGAAAATCGAGGATTCTATCATCTTACCGGAGACGAGAGGAAATGGAGCGACGGTGACGGAGATATGCTTCAGAGAAAGATTGGAGTTTGCCAAGTTTGGCCGTCTGTTATATACTAGGGTTAGGTTTTTTCATGATAGTGTTCACCTCAGCCCAATTTAGATTTTTTTACACTGAACTGAGCCTGCTTCAGCACAGCCCAATTTTGGCATTATATTGGGCCTAGTCGACATGTTTGGGTTTAATACAATTGAAATTGAAGTCGATGATTAAAGTATAAATTATGTTCGTCATACAGCTAAAAGAAATGAAAACATATTTAACTCTCATTTATCTGAAAATAAAAGAAAGTTAAAATACTTTTAAAATTGTAGTTCAAACTTCAAACAATAGGATTCGGGTTCATGATAACGAAGAGAGAGGGGACTATTCTAACCTTTTTTTAGTTTTTTCGAAATTAGAAGAGGTGACGGTGGTACAGTAATAATAATCAATTATGATTGTTGAAAAGTAGGACTTGGATGAACTCGTGTTTTTTATTGGGACCTGGACTAACGAATTTGTGCAAGATTACTGAATTGAAGTATAATATAAATTTTAACTAAATAAAATTGAAGTGAATGAAATCGAATGAGTTTTCAGTTGAAGATGACATAGCATTTCAGTTGGAGAGAATAGATCGTTAGTACTCCGAAACAATCGATTAAGTGCTTGAAAATAATACTACTAGTAGAAGACTTGTTGATGTTAAAAACATACATTATTATGACGAAAGTGACCAAAATCAAAATGCAAACATTATGATGAAAGAGACCAAAGTGAAATACAAATAGGTCGGTTAATAAAGTTCTAAATTTTTTTTTAAAAACGACTAAAGGATGAATTGGACCTTTGACCTGAAGTTGAAGCGTTTTACCAACTGTGCTTAGTTGTCAATAAAGTTCCAAAAGTGAACCTGATTATTTCATGTTCCTAAAAACCTGCCAAAGATCCTATCTGTAAATCTGAAATAAACAGATCTCCAACTCCTTTTGAACACCAGGACTCCAATGACACCCCATAATCCTACTGCAAATCCACTTGCAATTACTCCAGCATACAACAACTTATCAGCTCTATCATCTTCTTCACCTTCTGCAATATTCGATGCTCCGTCCTTGACACATTTCGTCCGCAACGCAGCTCCACAGAGACCAGGGTTTCCCCAATAAATGGAAGGATCTTCAAGAGTTTGCAACTGACTTCCTGTTGGGATCTCTCCTGTCAAGCTGTTGTGCGACAAATTCAGATGACTCAAAGAAGTCAGGTCTGATAAGCTCCTTGGAATGTTTCCGGACAGATCATTGTTTGACAGATCGAGAGATTCGAGTAGATTCATGTCTCCGATCCTTCCAGGAATTTCACCGTGCAGATGATTATGTGATAAGTTGAAGAAATGCAATGCCGTAAGTTTGGTGAGCTCCGCAGGAATTTCTCCAATAAGATTATTGTCGGACAGATCCATATTCAGTACATATTGTACCGTCTCAAAGTACTCTAGTTCAGTTCCTTTAATAACCACCACCAGCAAGTCATTCCGTGCCTGAAATACCTTGTCAGCAGAAGTTAAACTCATTTTAGAGAAATCACCGAAGCAATGCGGAATTTCCCCTGTCAAGTTGTTGTTCGCAAAATCCAGTAAAAATAATACAGAAAGCTGACAGAACTCAGGAGGAATCGTGCCACTAAATTTGTTGCTTCTCATTGTAAGAACCCCCAAATTCACCAATTCATTTCCGATCCAATCAGGAAGTTTCCCTGAAATTGAGTTCTCACCGATATCCAGGCAATTTAACGCAGTGCAATTTCTCAGATCAGAAGGCAGTTCTCCTGTAAATTTGTTATCATACAGTTGTAGCCATTCCAGTGAGTAAGCTCCGCCAATAGAGTTTGGGATAGCACCCGAAAGCTGATTCGATGATAATATCAAAAAACTAAGCAACTTTAAGTACGGCCAGATATCTGGAAGATGACCTGATAAACTATTATTCGAGAGATCTATAAGTCGTAGTTGAGTGCAATTTCCTAGGGCTGAAGGAATTTCTCCTGTAAACTGGTTGTTGCCCAATTGTAGCCGACGCAATGCATAAGCTCCACCGATAGAGTTTGGGATAAAACCGGTGAAAGAATTACGTGCTAACATCAAATGCTGTAGTGTGGTAAAGTTTGCCCAACAATCAGGAAGATTACCCGACAGACGATTATCTAGGAGACCTAGATACCACAAAGACTTCATCGTACATAATGAATCAGGAAGTGATCCCTCAAGAAGGTTGTGAGATAGATGCAAATAAGTGATATTTGTGTGGTGAAGCCAACGAGGGACAAAACCTGAAATACTACAATTGGACAAGTCTATAAATTGGAGCTCATGTTGTGTCCGAAGCCACTGTGGAAACTGGCCTCCAACAATTTCACAAGAACGCAAGTGAAGCTCATAAAGTTGAAACGGAGGTTCCCAGTCACTTCTCACCTCAACTTTTATGGAGTTGTTCTGCAACTGAAGAGATTTCAACTTCGAGAGTCTGGCGAAGTGAGCTTCTGAAATAGTACCATTCAAGTAATTATCAGACAGGTAAAGTTTCTCGAGATTTGAGAGTCGGCCTAAAGAAACGGGAATTTTGCCATCTAGCCTATTGTGTGCGAGATACAAAATTCTCAAGGAACTTGAATTCCCAAGAGAGGATGGAATGGGGCCGGAAAGTTGATTTTTGAAGAGGAGCAGAGACTCTAAGGCAGTCAAATCACCAATGGTTGATGGGATGGAACCTTTGAATTGATTGGAAGAGAGATCCAAATGTTCTAAGGATGACAAACTACCAATGGAGGAAGGGATGAAACTGCTCAATTGATTGTGCGAAAGATCCAAATCTTTCAAGGATGTCAAGTTCCATAGAGATGCCGGAATAGGACCGCTTAAGAGGTTATTTTGGAGACGAAGACTTTGTAGATTCTTGAAATTACCAAGCTCGCTAGGTAAAAGACCGTAAAATTCATTTCCATCTAGATCCAAAGATTCTAACTTATGGCTGCAACAGCTAGATAAACTGAGAAAAATCATGGAAATGTCTCCAGAAAGTGAGTTACTAGACAGGGACAGAGACTCCAGGTTAGATAATTGATTGCTCACATTGAGGTTCTCAATACCCGTGGAATTTACAAAATCGTGTTGTAGGTTTTCATTCTCAAGTCGACACCAAGGGAATCGTAAAACTACCAAGTGCTGGAGCATGTTGACTAAGCTGAGCAGATCTCTCGTACCGCTGAGGTCTACACCGCTCATATCAAGGTGCATGAGAGATGTAAGACGAGAGACCCACGTGAAATCATCGACTATCAGATTGTTATAATTATCATCACCATTAATATCAAGCACACTCAACCTTGAAAGATTGCCTATATCATGAGGAACGACACCACTAAAATTTGCATAAGAGAGATTAAGATGTTGCAATTTATTCATCGATCCTAGAAAATCAGGAATTGAGATAGAACGAAAGTCATTCCCACTCAAGTCTAGGAAGCTCAAATCTCTCAATTCCAAGATGGAAGGATCAAGTGTGTCGCTGTGTAACATGTAGGCAGATGAATAATGGATGTCATCATACCTCACATTGGGGAGATCGAGACCGATAACATGTCCTGCAATTTGATCACAATTGACACCACGCCAACTGCAACAATCTACACTGGTGTTCCACGATGACAATCTGTTGGAAGGATCCGAAAGGCTTTCCTTGAACTTCATAAGAGCATTCCTTTCCTGCAAAATACAACCAAAAGTTGTGTTTGCTTCTCCTGCCCAGCAACAAATCATCAACTCTGCAACTAGAAACAAAGTAGTAAAATTAAGCAAGGTGGAAGACATCTTTCCCATAACAATCACAGACTAAAATTTCAGAAAAGCTGATTATTTTTTATGGAGTCTGTGTTTTGAAGTGATAACATATCTGGCAGGCTGTTGCTCTTTTATATTATTACATCATAAAATTATGTCCATAAATTTCTCTTTCACACTGAAGACTCGAGGTCAAGTCTGTGTATGAATCATCCTTGCTTGACCAAATGCACAACAACTGAAGACTCGAGGTCCAGTCTATCACCCGGAACAAGTCTGTGTATGAATCATCCTTGCTTGACCTGACCAAATGCACAACAAAACTAAAGAAAGAACCTGTAAAGAAATGGACTCACGTATAAAATGCCAATAAATGTGAGATAGTCTCATTTTCCTGTGGGGAAATTCAAGATTCATGCATATTTAAATGGAGATTATCAGTTACGTTTTCTATTTCAGCTGCACATGTTTAGAGATTATTAAGCCACAGAACCAAGATATACAACAGATACTGTAGATAAAGGATTGCAGAAATGAAGTTTAGCTCCCATAAATTTGAAATCCTCAACTACTTCAACAACTAGAAAATCTTACATAACAGAATTATGTGATCACAAGCTCTCAAATATTTTAACAATATACATCAGTGTTCTTGCTGCTGCAACATCATGCACATTGAAGATAAAATTATATGTGAAGCCGCACAAAGCTCACTGATGACCATTTTTATCATCTTGATCCATTTCCTCTGCATCCTCAAACCTCTCATCATTTATTTGAAGCTGCACAAAAGGAAAATTAATCAGTCCCTGATCCTTACAGTGTATGAGGAAACTACTATTGTAGCAAGATGCGCAACAAGGAATTTAGAGAGAAAGTCATGCCGGCATTTTCTAGGAACCATTGACCATTCCACCATAAATTGCAAAAAAAAAAAAAAAAGTTAAAAAAATTGGCCTTTTAAAAATAAATTTTAGCTCCAAGGCAGTTTTTTCGGTTTATTTAGTATGGGACTTTGGGTAACACTTACTTGGATCACTGAATTAGCTAAGTCATGGTTTCCATTAGCTCCAATTGTATGAGTTACGTTTGGCAAGACAGGCCATTCTGGATCTTCTACCTCTGAAAATAAATAAAGACCACTAGGTTAATACTACATAATAAAATTGGAGAGATTATAACTTCGGTCAGGAAATAAGGTATGTTTATACCTCTGCCGTTATCTTCTAGTTGATCAGCACTGAAGATCCAATTGTGCTCAACGTCATCCTCGGCTAAGAGCAAAACAAATATAATTAGGTACATTCAGAAAATCAGAAGTTAGTGAATCTTTGTTCAGGAAATCACCTGCAGTGGGATCAGGATTCAGCTCAGCACATTCGCAAAATATTGCGAACAACGTATCCACTGTTTCGTGAAGTTTAAGTGAAAAACAAAAAAAAGAAAAGAAAATTAGGCCTCCCCAGGAAAAGGAATGTGTAACTATTATTAACTCGTTTCACAATGGCCTCCAATGATTTATTGTGTTTAGAAGGATCGAAGAGTAGAACGCATACATTGATTGGGATCTGATGGCACAAGCCTCATCTCGGTTATCATATCTAAGTTTAAGGTCTCATCACTTTCAGAATCTGATTCATCCACTTCATCGTCCTCATTCCCAGTCTCAATCTTTGATGAAAAAGACAAAACATTAGTAATGCTCCAAAATAAGGGATCACTGCAGCATACAAGCCATATTTTACTCGAACAGAGTTCAATTTCAAATATTATATGAGCTCTCTTACTTTGATTCATAAATTTTAATAGAACTCAGCCACACCTTAAGAACTCAGGTTTCACATGTATTGGTCAGTATCAACTATAGACCCAATTTAAGTAACCAACATCGACATCTCTTATGTTTAGAGTAACTGCGAACCATTACCCTTAACGGTTCCTACTTCCATGCCATAGTTTCACTAGTGAAAGAGCAAAAACAAATTACTGTGAATTGATTTAACAAGCTGATTCTAGTAAAACAATGCAAGTTACTAAGTTGGCAGAAGTACAATCCGACTTCGCGAACAAATTTTTTATCGATTCTACGTCCGAAAAGCTATAACCAATAATCATTTGCAGACAGTCCTGAGACATCAACAAAAAGCACAATCTACTATGAGCTATGAGCTTAGGAGATAAAAACACAACCGATCACCTGAGTATAAAGACAAGGAGAAGGATACGCCTCCGTATCTCTCGACACAGCATGAAGCGTCACCGAGACGAAATCAACCGCGTAGCCTTTTGTTCGGTCTGTGTCACTCAACCACACAATTTGCCTACACAAACAAAAAGTACAGAAAATTTACAAAACAGTCCAATCAAACTATTCAACAGAGATAGATGAAGTAAAGTGAAGTTTGAAACAAGTTGTTTCTTACTTAGTGGTGATGTAGAGAGTGCCAGGAGATTCAGGAGATCGGTTGCCGAGAACAATTGAGACGGAAGGCTGTACGTGCATCATCTCCTCGCCGTGGTTTGCGTCGAGGATTGGTGCTCCGTCGAGTTCGCCGGACCTCTCTGTCACGTGTCGGAGTCCGGTCGCCATTTTCTTAGCTTGAGAAGCTTGGTAGTGTTTTGGGGTTTTAGGGATTTGGGGATTAGGGTTTATAGAGGAGTGAAAGTGGCGGCAAAATGGTTTTATTATTACGAATTGTTTATATTGTCCGAGTAAATCTCGTAAAATATTTGATTTCCGAACACTATTAGAAAAGAATTACATTGTAATATCTAATTTATCATATGCACGTACTTCAGTAAGTTTAATGTGGCAAGTCTTCTGAAAAATAATTTATTTAGATACAGACATATATTTATAAAAAAATCGTCGAGGTTATCAGTCAAAATACTCATATTCTCTACATGAGTTTTTTCGTATTATAATAAAATTATTCCCTCCGTCCCATTAAAAGTGGAATAATTTTTCGTTTTAAACATCCCATCAAAATAAAAAAATTTATTTATGGAAATAATCTCACAACACAACTCATTTTAAACAACACATTATTGTACCAGCATGTACTTTTTTATCTCAAACTCATTCTTAATCACATATTACATATTTCTATTAAAAACTGTGCATTTAAGATATGTTTCATTTAAAATGAAATGAAATTTAGTATTTCATTATAATATAAAAACCTTTCCATCGTTAATATGAGTGATTTTATTAATAACATAGGTGTCTCTATAGAAATCGTATTTCATAAGACTTTGTGAATTTAATGCATCACTAAAAAAGAAAATGATACACATTATATTCATCTTCATAAATATTAAAGGGTTTATAGCATCGATGGTCTAGTAGTATTGAATTTAAAATTTTGTTTGTTTTAAGCTAAGTTGTAACCTGTATTTACTACTAGTGCTTGTGAGTTTTTCATAGATTGTGTTTATGGATGAACTATGGATGCTCGAGCAGAGCGTGATTAACAGCTCTGTTTGGTTCTATATGAGCCACTCAGTGTAGTAGAGGATCGTTCTTGGCTCAGCTATGGCTAGTCAGGGTGGTCTTTCAGCTGTCAGATATTCTTCCCCTTTTTTGTACACATTGAATCAACAAAACAGTAGCTAAAGCGCATCTGTTTCTAGCTGGTATTATTGTTCTCTGGCTGTGTCAGCACTCAAATCCTCGTATTCATGATCATGCGCATAATTTATCATAAGAAGAAGAACAGCAATATCGATGGAAAATTTGAGGAAAGCCCAAGTATCATAAAATACAAGAGGGTCTAGGAGAAAACCCCTCAAATATTGATTCATTAATGATTAACCAACATCCTGAGCTACACAAACTACAAAGACTAAAGCTACAACAACATCAACATTCACCACAAATACTAACAAGTGCACAGTAATTAAGCCAACTCTACCTTACCAACACCTTCACTATGTCTATCAACTAAGCAGTTAGCAACAATCTAGGAGACACAAATGCTTTGACGTGGCAATTTTAGAGGCTAATCAAGCCACCAAGTTCCTGAACGATTGTTTCCATGGATGGCCTCTCTTCCGGAGACTCATGTGTGCAGGAAACAGCAAGCCTTGCAAGGACTGTAGCTTCCAGTTCAGAGAATTGACGGTGGAGGTTTGGATCGATGAACTCGGAGCTGCTTGACTCAGCAGCAGTCCGAAGTGAAGACGAATACTTCCTTTTCCCAGAGAGGATCTGGAATACAAGGACCCCAAAGGCATATACGTCACTTTTCTCAGTGAAACGCCCAGTGGTTGTGTATTCAGGGGCAAGGTATCCCATGGCTGCACTGGCTTTAAGCGCCGAGAAGACTGTATCGTTTGTGAGAAGCTTGTGCAGGCCTGAATCAGAGAGTAAAGGCTTGAAACACTGGTCGATTAGCACATTCTTGGCCGATATGTTTTGGTGGACTATAGCAGACTTGTTCACCTTCCATCCGTGTAAATACTCTATGCCTGCATAATCAGAAGAAATAAACTCAGATATTCAAGTTAATAGTACACACTCCAACACTACTACACGAGTAGCAGAAAGATTTGCAACTAACCTTTAGCTATGCCATTAATGATAGAAACTCTAAGAGACCAATCGAGAACTTGACCATTGCCTTCCTGGAGATCGAGGTACTGGAACAAGTTTCCATTAGGAACAAAGTCGTAAACAAGAAAACATTCACCACGGCCTTTAGAGCAGCAAAAACCTCTCAGTCTAACCAGATTCTCGTCTCTCAACGATGTCAGAATATTCAACCCCCTCAAGAACTCAGCTTCTTCTGATTTGCAACTAGTTTTTGTGATTCTCCTAACTGCCACTGCTGATCCGTCTCTCAATGCTCCTCTATATGTCACCGAGTAGTTACTCTTTCCCAGTAAATTCTTCTCCGCAAAGTACTGAGTAGCAGACTCTATCTCCTGCAGGTTGAGTCGGAAGCTCCTCATAAGCTCTTGTGAAACACCAAACCTCCGATCCTCAGCCAGTGGGTCCCACCCTCTTGAGTATTCTAGACTCACAAGCGGAGATCCTTTCTTCCGACTAGCCTCCTTATTTTGGTCTGTACTCAAACGGCCATCAGATATAATGTCTAAAGAACTGGCGAGTTTTTGCTTGCGCCTTCTATACATCAAGAGGGATAAAATACCAATAGTTGTTACTATTATAGTCGCCACCACTACACCAACCCCAACTGAGGCCTGCGAGGTCTTAGACGCTTTTGAGCAATGGCCTTGAGTGCAGTTCAAGTTCAAATCGGCTGTTTCAGGAATGTTCTTCACAGGAATGCCAGTTCCACTTTCTGCATAAGGTTGCTGTTCATTTGAACCAGCTCGATTCGATTCAGTACATCTTGTAAGAGAGGAAAACCCTGATCCACATAATCCCATGTTGTTTTCATACTGAAATCCCCCCATCAGTTTCTTCAAAGCTTCAATCAAAAGAACAAGCAACCAAATCAGATAAATCATTGACTAAACAGAATGTAACTGATATCCTCTCTCTGAAAGTTATAGTATTCAAGTATAAACAACCCTCCAAGCTTTGAAACAACAGAATTGATTTCTTGCAGGACAAATAGGGGGATAAAAGCATTAATGAGTGATCTAATGTTATTACCAATAGGAACATTGCCAGAAAGTGTGTTGTTTCGAACATCAAGAACTTGGAGCAACGGAGCATCAGCTAGTTTAGCTGGAATTGATCCGAACAACTTGTTAAAACTCAAGTCTAGCCTCATCAAGCTCCCCAAATTGCCCAAGCTAGCAGGGATAGCTCCAGTTAACAGATTGGACTGCAGAGCTAGCACATTAAGCTTCTTGAGCGAACCGAGCTGTGTTGGTATGCTGCCGGTGAGTTGGTTATAGCACAGCTGTAAAACTATAAGGTGGCAGGAGAAGTATAGTGAGCTTTTTTAATCAAAAAACCAAACTCCAAAGCTGCTTTAGGAAGAACAAATCACATAACCATTTTATTATGCAACTTCAATTCAACAGAAGACAGAATCATACAAGCAATGTACAAGCATAACTCAAAGTTAGTAGATTCAAGAAATGGAGGAATATCCTTAATCAGGATACAATTTCACTAAGTTGATAGATTCAAGTCAAGCACGGTAACTTGTCAACCAAAAAGGCCATGTTTTGACAAAGATCCATCCTTTAACCTGAAGCCTGCTTAATTCTTTCAAAAACGTCCAATCTTTCATGGAAAAAAAATCCAAAAATGCACAAGTACTTGAACTTAATCAAGAACAAGAACACTGAGTCATGCTAGCATAAGTATGTGGAGAAAAAGTTGAACCTTTTAGGCCTTAATCAGGTTACTAAGCTAAATCATTTGATACAAGTCAATCAAAAAGACAAAAAGGTCAAATTTTTAACAAAGATCTAGTCTTTAATTAACCTCATGGCTTCTTGTTCCTTGCAAAAAGGTCTAATCTTTGATACTCAACCAAGAATATGAAACCAAATTAGTCCATAAAGAGACAAAAGAAATACTTCTACTGTTCCACATTACCTTGTAAGTTTTGCATGTGACCAATTTCAGCAGGAATTTCTCCAGACAAATTGTTGACATTCAAATACAAATCACTCAGCTCAGTCAACTCAGCAATCTCCTTCGGAATCTCACCATACAAAGCATTATAATGCAAGTACAGACCAGTCAAATGCACCAGCTCACCAATTGCCGGAGACAATTTTCCGGCAAGATTTTTACCCTGCAGAGAAATGTTAGCCACCTGCCCCATAGCATTGCAAGCCACACCCACAAATGAACCGTCACACGGGTCACCCGACCCGACCCACGAAGACAAGTGTACATTGTCCGGGTCAAGACTGGATTTCAAGTCCAGTAAAGAAGCTAGCTCGGAAGTGGAGATGGATGAAGCAAGAAGAAAGGGAAAGAAGAGGAGAAACAGAGAAGAAGAAGAAGAAGAAGAAGAAGAAACCATGTTGTAAAAATGTTATCTTTATGGTTGTTTCTTTTGCTATATGTGGCTTGCTTCTGAGCATGGGAGATATATGCTTCCAATGTGTCTGGTTGTTTGTCTTGTTATTTTTTTGAGATTGGAAAATGGAGGTGGAATCAGCACAGAACACACATTGTTTGGTTCTTCTTGCTTTGTTGGTGAGTGTGTGTTTTTGTGGTTTGTTTTTCTTTTGATCTTGTGTCCAAAAGAGAAGAGACAAAGGTTTGGAAAAGGGCTACCATGCTGTAAAAAAGGGAAAGGGACTTGAGGTGTGTTGAGATTTGAGCAGATCTCTGAGATTTGTGTTGTTGGGCTCAGATCTTGGCCGTTGGTTTTTTACTTTTACTTTCTGGAAATTTTGAATGTGGATGTAAATAAGTTTACAATTAGTGTTGTTTTTCGAGCTGACCCGAGTCAAGCATTTTAATTTTCAAGCTCGAGCTCGAACTTAATCTGGCTCATTAACAAAACGAGCTCGAATAACATTTAACGAGTTTGAACTCAAACTCGAACTCAAAAATATACGAGATTTATCTATAAAAATATTCACAATACTCAAATTTAAATGCACCTAAAAGTGATAACCTCTATTTATTGTTTTTGCAGGTTCCATTAGAATCAAGTCACTTCATAAGTAGTAACTGCAATTACTACCGCAAAACTCTCCATTCAAATTTCAAATGTGATGAACCAGAAAATATTTTAGCCTTCACGTAATCCATTTCCGACCCCTCATTCTCATTCGCAGGCTAGAATTTGTATAATGTTATTAAACTAATCAATTCATATTATATATTCCAATAGTCTCTACGTATATGGCTCAATTTCAATTAAAATTTAAACGAAGAAAAATTAAAATTGGAACATATAGAATATGACATAAATATAAAATTTGTAGGGAAAAAAGTTTAAGATCTGAATGACATGCAATTTGGATTGGTAAGTCAATTTCGTTTTTACATAAACAGTCACTTAATAATTGTTGTATGCAAATTGAATTTGTAAAATTCAATTCAATTTTTTTATAAATCAATATAAATATAAACATAAAATATACTAACTATTAAAAAAAGAAAACGAACTCAATTCATATGTCCTTAATAATAAATTGTTAGTATTTGAGTGTGTATGTTACTGGTATTATACTCCATGTTGATTATTGGTTGTGTAGTTATAATATCTGAGTTTCACGGCTTTCTAAGACTTTTGCGAAAAATGCAGTGGAGCTGACAGAATCTCACAATTGGTTTGAATTTGAAGACTGTTTGGTTGTCCAAATTTAATACTCTAGAACTAGTACCATAATATCCTTAATATAATAATATTAATGTCCGACTATTTAATATAGAATTAAAATCATAATTTTTTAATCTGAATTTAACTTTTATATAATTTTTATACACAATAATACAAATGAAATTGAAAGAATTCAACTCCGATCCATACCAACCGGTGTTTCTAGTCATCATACTCGTTAATAGTAACCGGACAAACTGGATATTGGTTTGCAAGTTGCGACGAGCTTAAGGTTCACTAATTCTTGGGGTTAGTGGAATGAGGCCGTAGGACTAGGAAACTAGGTTTCGTCGCAAACGATGAAAATGAATCTGATACTATTGATGAGTCCAATAAACAAAGTAACAATTCGTCAGTTAGCTCTCCAGCTTTAGCGATATTCTATCGAAAACACATAGATAAAATAATTTTAAACTTTATCATCAAGATCAATACAAACAAAGAACATCGCACTGTAATTTCTAATTGGGATCAATTCCCTCAAGAACTGGGATTTCTCTTTGCTCTTGCTTTTTAGGCATGGCCATCAACATTGAATATTAATCGACAGGTTCTTGTCTTTTCGCAAGGCATTTGCGAACATAAGTATTTTAGACAGATACCATCTAAACTTATTTGGAAGTCGGAATGTAAAATGTGATGTTTTATCAATTTATGATGTTCATAATCTTGTTAATAAAAGTCATTTTATTTTTTACAAATAACACGATGACGGAAAAAATAGATGTAGAAATAGAAACATCCGATGAAGAAGATCCTTCTTCTTTTTTCGAAGAAAGGGCGGATCTGAACAAAATCGATGAAACGGAAGAAATTCGAGTGAATAGCAATAAAAATAATGAAAATTCTACCATTTTTCCGGAAAAAAATGGCAAATAACGGCCCTTTTTTCTTTGAAAAAAGTAAACTTTTGAGTTTCTCTTGTAAGTATTATATTATAACTAAGTTGTGTTTATTATTTTCTTCTTTTGGTAGACCTTTTCATATAAAGCTCAATATGTTTATTTAGCTTGACATTTAAATTGTGTTATACAAAAATTCAATCGGAGTTGAAAACGCTAGATTTAAATGTATGAAGCTAAACCAGTCGAATGTATTTTAATTACGAAGATAATTTGGGGGCTGATTGGGCTGGCATTTAAATGCCCCCATTTGACTCGATGAACAGTGATTTGGCCTAAAATTTTAAATACCTCCATTCCAATTCTATTCCAAATACAATTTCCTGCATCTTTTTCATGGTGAAGATGATAATTTGGCGGTCTCATTACATCATGCACTTCCTTTCTTGTTTAATTACTGGCTAATCATATGATTATTAAACTAAGTTGATTTTTAACACGAATGTTCGTAGTTTAACAAATCACCATGATGTTGAATGATCATCTTGCAGTTGAATTGCTTTTGATAATTATTAAATGTCACGAGATGAATAGAATGGAATGATCGACTTTAGTATAGACTTCACTAGCAAGTCAATGATGGAGATATAAATCTAAACTACCATACATTATCGATCATCATCGACTTTGAGTTTTTCTATATACTATTTGTCACGAAATTTAAGTATATATATACATATATACTTTAAATAAAAATGAGTTGGATTGTTTGAATCGAATTCTTACAAATAATAGAGAAGTTTTCAAATTTTTCGTGAGCTACTTCTATAACTTCAACATAACACTCAAAAGTTAAAAGGGTGAAAAGGAGTATAAAGCATTTGAGATAATATCAGATTCTAAATTCATGTTATTTCATTGATGCAAAAAGGAAATAAGATGGTTTGCTATCTCTTATTCGATAAATATGGAACTTGCTTAACACCAAAAGGAAAGAAAAAAAGAATGATATTTATGTGTATTTTACTAGGAGAATTTTCACCACTTTTTAAGATTAAAAGCATAATATAGATCGGTTACATACCCGCATCATCAACATCTAAAATCCAGTAAGGTGTAACTTGCAAAAGATTTAAATTTAATATTGTTACAAGCCATTCCAGATATATAGACCAAGTTACAACATTTTTTTTAAACGGCAAAATATATATATTAATACTTCAAAAAGAGTAAAAGAGCATAAAAAATGTTCGGATTCAAATTTCAAATTATATTACATCCTTTACCACTAATCCAAATAAAATTATAAATAATCAATTCTAAATTAAGCATTTCACCAATGATAGATTATGGTCCTCAATTTTCTTACTCTTAAAAGAATCGTAACTTCTCTACTCGAAAACTCTCACCACCACCTCCTCACTCCAAATTTTTCAAAAAATTTGTGATACCCTACGAAAGTAACATTACTATTAGGCAAAAGAGGTTTTAGAACATTATTCACAAAAAAAATTGACTAGCATGTGTGATATTTTTAACAATTGAACGATATATTATAGTAAGTACAAAGAAGTATAGTATAGATTTCAGAAAATGATGATGCACAATATTATGTGGTGCGCCTGAAAAGTAAGAGACAAGGCATCTTTGTCATTGTAGCATAAAAAAACCTTTTCATCTCTTATCTCTTCACGTGAATGTGCTTTATTCTTTTGCATTTCTTCATTGATATGGAGGGACTGATTGGCAGGTAATGTATTTTGTTTGGACAAAATAAACGTGTAAATTTCGTATGTGTTTAGTAATATATTTATAAAATATTAATCGATAAATAAGTTGTTTAATATAATTTTGAAAATGTATTTATCATACAATACAAAACACTCTATTCTCTTGGTAGGATACTGATAGCGAATTTTAATGTGTGCTTACACAATTGATAATATAAAAAGATCGAAATGCTATTAAAAATCAATCTTATTTAAATGCGGGTTGGTATAATTTGTAAATGTATTTAACAAGTATATTTTATTTCAATTTAATTATATGTAATAACTAAATGAAGTTGGGCATTTTAAATTAAATTTAGTATTCTTCGTTATATAATTTCTTAAATTAATTATGCACTATCAATAAAAATTATAACTTTTTAAAAGGAAGAGTTGGATACAATTAAGTATGTAGGGTTTAGAAATAAACTTCAGTTTACAATTAAATGAAGTTGGGCATTTTGTTTTGGTATATATTTTACCATATAGCAAGTGATAATAGTTGCTCAGGATGTTCGGCGTGCTATGATGGAGTCCTGTGGACGGCTTGGGATAAAATTATGGTTTCATTTTTAATTGAGTCGAATTTTAAAATTGTATTTGATCAATAAATTATAATTAAAATATTATTATAATAATATAATAGATACACATTTCAATTAAATTAAAATTTATATAGCAAATCTACCAATAAATTTTCACAACTAAATTAAAATTTATCTGACAACGAAGTGCAACTCATTTGTTAAATCACTTATCCTCCAACTAACAAGTCAGGTGTTCGATCATCTTTAACCGTTTTAAAATAAAAAATTAAAATTTATTTATTTATTATCAGTTATATCTCAATTAATATTATATACCAACAAATAAAATACACCTTTATAAATGAAAATGAGAATTCAACAATTTATTATTCCATAGTAGTCCAGAGCCTATGCAATTTTACAATAGAAAAGCATTCATCGGTGGAACTTTCGTGGTATTGTATTGGAGGACAAGAGTAGGGGAAACTGACTGGGAGATGTCAATCAAAGTCATTGTGAAATATCGATTCCTAACAGAAACATGATCAATCAGCGCGACCAGCAACATACAAAAGATTTAGAAAAAGTTAAATTAAATGTTCAACATACCACGTTGGAGAGTAATTTTTATTACCACTCTAATTTAAAATGGCTGAACATACACAATAAACAAGACACCGAATTGTATTTTTACCGTTTAATAGTAATATCTCGAATATTGGATCAAGATAAAACTAAAATTTACTACTTGAGTATACGAATCATCACATAATATACAATTTAATCAACGACCTCAAAATTTAAATGAAAAGAAAAGTTATAAATTCTCACAGGTACTATATATCAAATTCATAATATTCGAGTTGAAAATAATTAGTAGTAGTTCATTTGAAATTTAAAAAAATAATTAAAAAAATATAATGAAATCGATAATTTATCTAACGACGAGCCTATATTATAAATGCAAATATTCAATTGTTAACTAAAATAAATTTATATATTGTTAATAGAAAGAAATTTTTATGCATGAAAAAATATCAATATTAATAATATACTCGTACATAGTACATATCTCAATACAATTGGCTTGGACTTGTACATTTAATTGTGATCGAACAACATAATATAAATATGTAATGAATAATTTAAATTTATAAATAACCATGTATTTGGTAATTAAAAGGCTAATGACTAAACAAGAGAAAATAATCCTAGCATTTCTATGCAGACAAAGTTTAAGTTATCTAATTACAAGTACCTCCCTACATTATTTTAAAAATATCTTTTCTAGACAAGATTATAAGAATAAAGTACTAGTCCGCTCTTAACAAGACATAGTTAGGAGCTCATTTACCAAAATACGTGAAGGAATAGTGAGACTATTGTATATAAGTAATTCTGATGAACCAAAATCCAGTGGCATTCTCCGACCAAGTAGCCGGGTGAGTCTGATATGCAATTAGGGCGCGATACATTAACGCGTGCGTCATATATCCAACTAAAAGATCGTGAATATATTTGAAGAAAAATAATTTAAAGGTAAAATTTACTCATTTGTAATTCAAGAGGAGGACTCATTTCTTCATGATTGTATTTCTTTTCTAAAATATATAAATTCTCATCCACAAATTTCATAGACATGCACTGAATCTTAAGACAATCCAAATCTTGTCAAGACCACATCGACATAGTAAGAAACCTAATTAGCTCTCTCTTACACCAATTTTTTTAACTTCGTCCCTGTCTACGCCCACATGAGCAATAGCAAGTGCCCGGGCTTCCACCATGATATTGGCACATCATGTATGGTTTTTGCATGGCAACATGTGCAAGCCCATCACAATGCACCTGCCAAACAGTTAATGCAATCAAAAATATATACATGTGTTTTAAGTTGGACAATGCAATTCAGCTGTACTATATATTGGACAAATTAAGTATTGTCCAAATTGAAACAAAATATGCAATTGGTATTTCGAACCATATAAATATGAGGATTTGAGACTGCACCTCAAAAAAACTTGCGAATGTAGTAAATGTATCCGGATCAAATTATCCACTACTAGAGGTGACCATTCGGATTAATCCGATCCGATTCGACCCGAACTTCGGATCAATCCGAAGTTTCGGACCAACTGAGGGTCGATCCATAATCCGATCCGAAGGGTTCGGATCAGATTCGAATCAATCTGTCCCGAATCGGATCGAATCCGAAATTAATCCAAAAATTAAAAAATTACAATTTCAAAAACTAAAGTTCGACCTAGTCTGAAAATTGGGACTTTTTTTTCCCCAAAAGAATTGTATTGTATCAATCATAAAAGAAATAAGAAGAATGAGAAGACAACGAAATTTCAAATTCTCATATATTCATCTTCTTCATCATGATGAAAATATCTCTTAAGCAACAATATAAATGATAAAGTCAGTGGGGTATCAATCCTAGCACTTCCGATCTCCCTAAACCTCTTCCCCATCTCCTCCGCCGCATCCCTGGCTTCGCCGCCGCGGTTGTTGTGCTGAGCATGACCGGCCGGCAGGTGGTAATACATATGCGCCGTCTACGGGCAGTACTGCGAATGAATCATGCAATTGCATCTGAGCACATCCAGCAACTCTGTGTATTTCCCCATTTTGTCAGAAAATCGTTCGATTCCGGCTACTCTTCCTCCTTGAAACGAGATTGAATTTGTTGCAAATCGAAGGAGGAAGAAAGACGAACGGACAAAGAATTAGAGAGAACTAATTTGATTGAATGTTGATGCCTTGATGGAATTAGAAAACGTCCCAGTAATCTTTGCCCATGCAATTGAGAAAAGGCTAGAGAGAGAAAAGTGTTTTGTTTTGGATCTGAAAATTAGAACTTGGGAGAACTGGAGAAGAGAATGAGACTGATGGGACTGAAAATTGATGAGAGTGAGAGACATAGGGTTAGGGTTAGTGGGTTTTTTTTTTAATATATATATTTCGGATTAAATTCGGATTATCTGAAAATTCGACGGATTTATTCCGATCCGATCCGAAATTCAAAAACTAAAAAAATGCTAACCCGAAATCCAATCCGAATATATCGGATTGGATCAGATTGTCGGATTTTCGGTCCGGATTTTCAGTTTTCGGATTTTTTGGTCACCCCTATCCACCACCGCAATCACCTTGACTCGCATGGACAACTTTTAAATCCTACATAACCTGTTGTGATTTGTAGTAATAGTCAAGTTCTTCGAGGGCGCCTATGCAATTCAGTCTAAAAATAGACCTGAGGCCCTTAAGAATAAATTATTTGCACTAAAATCCCCCTATCTTTGCCATTTCCAAATAATACAGTATCACATACAAAAAGAAAAACACAGAAACACAAATCCAAACTGAGAACAGAGAAAAAAAGCAGCAAAAATGGTGAAGGATCTGAGCAACGACCAGGTATCATCGATGAAGGAAGCCTTCACTCTATTCGACACCGATGGTGACGGCAAGATCGCTCCATCGGAGCTCGGAATCCTGATGCGATCTCTCGGCGGAAACCCTACCCAAGCTCAGCTCAAATCGATAATCGCCGAGGAGAAGCTCAGCTCTCCGTTCGATTTCAACCGGTTCCTTGAGCTCATGTCTAAGCACCTGAAGCCTGAGCCGTTCGATCGCCAGCTCCGAGACGCGTTCAAGGTGCTGGATAAGGATGGGACTGGATGCGTCGTTGTTTCGGATCTCAGGCACATTTTGACCAGTATCGGGGAGAAATTGGAGCCGGCTGAGTTCGATGAGTGGATCCGTGAGGTGGATGTTGGATCCGATGGGAAGATCCGGTATGAGGATTTCATTGCCAGAATGGTTGCCAAGTGAGGTACATGTGGAATTTTTGTTGTTTGATTGTTGAATCGTGTTCGTTTATGTTTGAATCATATTGTGACTCTGTAAATGTGGAGTTCATGTTCATTTGGTATATTATTGTTGAATCATAATGTGTTTGTTAATGGATAACGTAATCGGATTCGTGAAAATTGCAACGTGTACACGATTATCATAATCAAATTCCTGAAAATTTCTGTTGTTTGATTGTTTGATTATGCGTTTACTAAATATTTGCACTTAATGTATATAAGATTCGTTAGTTTCAGACTTTCAGTGAGACATTGAGTGGGAGTTAATGTAATGGATATCATAATCAAATTCCTGAAAATTGCAATGGGTAGACACTTATTCTCATTTCTCCATTTTGGAGGTGACATTGTGAAGAAACAATTAGTTAGATGCTAAGCTCTGTCACATGCTAGTATGCTACTATGGAAATTGGAATGTTACCTGCATTTGGTAGTTCCAACAGCGTATATGTTGAGAAAAATATGTATTATTCATTGCTATTTTGTTTGTCAATTGCAAAATTCATGATTTTCCTGAAGATGAGGAAAGGTTGTATGCTACTAACCAAGTGTTTGACATCTGAGATGGATTTATTTGCTTAGGATGATCTTTTGAGTATGTGACATTAAGAAGTCTACTGTGAGTCTGTGATCTTAAACAAGGCATTTTGCAGTTTTGTAGTTACTTTATGGATGAGAATTGTTGTGACATTATTGAAAATGTCACTCGACTGAAATGAATCTTATATGAGAACTGAATAAAATGTTTTTCTGGCTTTATAGGTGAGAAAACCTCTGAAACATACTTCATGAACTCTTAAACTTATAGAGTTAGGAAAGACTCGGACTGTCAGTTTTACTCTATTCTTGACGAGACCAAGTTTTGCCTAAATTTCTATAATATTGCTGTCTTTCATGGCATCGAATAATCTGCTTGACATATTTTGTAACGTTCATCATGGATAAAATTAAGGCTAGCAATGGATGTCTATGTTCTGGTGGAGGATATTGTTGCCTTGTTGGGTTCTCAGTACTTTATTTCACATTAAGGAACTAAATCACAGTTATGCAATTGAGTTTGAGATTAAGACTAGCAACCTTGTGCAATTTGGGTGAAGTTTCCTTGCTACTGTTAGTCTAGATCCATAATTAATGATGGATTTTATGTTATATAACAAGATTAGAGCTAGCAACTTGCATGGATACCATTCCAGCTATGGATTTGTTATGCACCTTCATTGTGCTCATTTGGTGCATTATGCTTTTCGTGCGGATATTTGCACATATGCTGGTTTCTGATCTGATCATCTGAGCATGCATGAAACCTTCTAAACCATATACTTTTATTTGCAGGTGATAAGTTCTTCTAACCAGATGATGTGCGTTACCTGGAATTCTATGAGTTTTATCCTTGTAGTTGTAGAGTAGTCCTTTGCTTCGCACAACAAAGTGTGTTTTTCACTACGTTGATGATTCTGTATGTTTTTAATGTTTATAACCTGACCTTGTTGTTTGAAGTTTGATCAGGCTCGCTGGGACACTTGTTAACCCATTTGTTTAGTTGATGTAGCACACTGCTGCCTGAATCATCTTCTTTTGGTGTGCTGTATATTGCGAATGCAACTTGAGAATGATGCTTTTTTCCCTTCTTGATGTATGTTTCTTTTCCTGGAGATTTGGAGCAATATTGCTGCTAGATATCAGATACTACATTACTACCCTTTTAAGATTAGACGTTAGAGCAAAATAATCCAAGTGATGGTTCAAAACAGATGAATATAATTACATAATTTAACTCAAAATTATGTTGGATTTGAGTGTGTCGAGCAAAATGGGCAAACTGGAGGAAAACACGAAAGAAAAATGCCAAATCTTGCAACTCCCACGAACAATTAGTTCACAATCTTTTACGGCAATTTCACTATACACAACCCTTCGATATTGACGCTTACCCACCAAACGAAAATTACTGACTTATCCAAAAAGAAATGAAGATGCCAAACTTTCAAACTCATGTTGTGGGTGAAGAATGAAGATGTGCCATATGGCTCAGAAAGACATGTTTTGAATTATTTTACATTTGTTGAATTGTACAAACATGTCGTACTTTTCAAGCACATCAACAATCCCATATAAATTGCTCGAGCTAATATTTGAAGGATGGGGAGAGCTAAGTCGAGTCAAGTATCACTCGAGTTTGGCTCGGGATGTTATGAAATTGAGCTTGGTTCGGCTCCCTAATAACACGTTGCTCGAGCACAAGCCAAGCTTCAACTCATTACTGATGTGTATGTGTGTGTTCTTAATTTTAACGATCATATTAGAGTCTAGTTAAATACCAATGAGTCGACCTACTCTACTCTATAACAAAATACCCCTATGTTTGACATGAGCTTGGCTGGAAAGCCTCATCGAACAAGCCGAGGGCAGGGCTCACCTCGTGTAACGTACAACCGGACTAGCTGCTTAGTATTTCACCATATTGGGCCAGGCCAGAAGGCAACAGAAACATTATAATCCAATTTTTCACATGGGCCTTGACTGAACCCATATGAGCTGGGCCAGGCCAAAACCGATCCACATAAATCAGTACATTCCCGTACACCTTGCGATCTCCTTAATCAGAAGCAGCTAGGGTTTGTGGCGTTTCTTCTTCTACATCATCATCTTCCTCACTGTACAACCAGTACTGTGACACAGCTCAGCCGACACCATGGGTCGCATGCACAGCGGAGGGTAACGTAGCACCATTATCTCCGTCACCGTCCTTTCTCTCCTCTACTCCATCTAACATTTTTTTATACTTTTTCAGAAAGGGTATTTCCGCCTCAGCTCTCCCTTACAAACGAACTCCACCTTCCTGGCTCAAAACCCTCCCATCTGAGGTAATGTGAATTCAGAATCATCTCGTT
Organism: Plantago elongata; assembly: GCA_036897095.1. Classification (NCBI taxonomy): domain Eukaryota; kingdom Viridiplantae; phylum Streptophyta; class Magnoliopsida; order Lamiales; family Plantaginaceae; genus Plantago; species Plantago elongata. Next base: position 8,552 of record JAYMSP010000761.1, on the reverse strand, counting down.
TCTGTGATTCGTGTAATGTGAATTGAATCTGTTTTTGCTTTTTTTTGTTTTGTTAGTGCGATTCGAATTGAATCTGTTTTTGCTTTAATTGATCAGGTGTAAGTCGAATTCGAACTGAATCTGTTTTTAGTTTTATTGATCAGTCTTAACTCGAATTCGAGCCGAATCTGTTTTGCTATTTTCGATTAGTGTAATTCGAATTGAATCTGTTTATGCTTTTCTTTTGTTAGTCTAATTGGAATTGAATCTGCTTCGGCTTGTTTAGATTAGTGTCATTCGAATTGAAAGTGCGTAGCTATATCATATTGTGATGAACTCTAGTTTATGTTTTGTTAGTTCTGTTTAGTTTTATTCGAAATAAATCTGTTTTTGCTTTAGTTTGCCTTATTGCAGTTTTGCTAGTTTTTATTTTGAAATGTGAACTGAAAGTGTTTGTAAATTAGGTTGAAGAGAACATCTGCAAGTTTGCGAAGAAAGGTCTGACGCCGTCGCAGATTGGTGTTCTTCTTCGTGACTCTCATGGTATTGCTCAGGTGAAGAGTGTTACCGGAAGCAAGATTCTTCGTATTCTTAAGGGAAATGGTAATTAATGAATGTTTCTTTCATTTCTTTTGGATTAGGATTTGTTATTTTGGTGTTGTGTATTTGAAGGAGTGTTATTGTTCTTGACAGGCCTGGCACCTGAGATTCCTGAGGATCTGTACCACTTGATCAAGAAGGCGGTGGCGATTAGGAAGCATTTGGAGAGGAACAGGAAGGATAAGGACTCCAAATTCAGGCTCATTTTGGTTGAGAGCAGGATTCACCGTCTTGCACGGTACTACAAGAAGACCAAGAAGCTTCCACCTGTCTGGAAATAGTAAGGCCCTTTTCCCTTCATACACATTTATATTAAACCACTGCTAAACTTGCTAGTTCATGTGATTTATAAAAATGTAGTATCTCATTATATGGGAAGCATTCAATAGTATCAGACTCAGCATATTTCTTCAACTCCTTAGCTCAAGCCTGATTGATCACATACATGTTAGGGGAGAGAGAATGGTTTTTCCGTTCTAAGCTTTGGCAACATTATCAGACTGTGATGCCGACTACTGATGACTAAGAATGAGTATTAAGGCTTATAATTAGAAAGTGTTCGTACATAATACACTTAAATAACTTGTCTCAGAATAGTGAGTTTTTCATTCCATTACATGCTACTTCTTGCTTCACATTTGCTGTACTTGCAAATTTTCATTATATTAGTGGAATTGTGGAAATATGATCACTGGTCTGATTTCAATTACATGAAAAGTAATGTAAAAAGTTTCAAACTTCAACATTTAAATACTTCAGGATTAGTTGCTCTTGGTTGAAAGCCATACTGAAGTAAGCTCGAGTGTGGTTGGAGTTATGATACTGAAGTAAGCTCGAGTGTATGATTGCCCTGTGCTTGTTATTCATTCTATTAATATTATTCTAATTTAGGATCTTGAATTCACTAGAGCTGTGTGGCATGTGTTGAACACATCTGATCTTGTTCATCATACTTTATGTACGTTGCGGATCATGTTAGCATCTGTGTTTCCTACTCCGATTTTTTATCTGCACACCAATTCTTCCATGTCGATGTCATATTTTCATCAACTAATTGAAATTTTGTATCTGCAGTGAGTCGACAACTGCCAGCACCCTTGTGGCTTAGGCTATAGGGATTTGCCAGGAGCTGTTCGAAGTTGAAATGACTTGGTGGAGCTCCCACCCATGGGCAAATCACCAAATTTGGCAAACTTGTTAATTTAGATAATTTATGGTTAAACCTAAATGTGCTACTTCAAGATGGATGACAATTTTGAATACATTTTAGCTGCTGTTATTTCATTTTATATTGTTCAGCTCTTGAGCTACCTGTTGACATGATTAATGACTTGAATGTAGCAATTCGTTTTGGTTTATCTTACTTCCTAAATTGAGAGAACGTAAACTCAGGTAGCTACACTCAAATGTCAAGCACTTCCAGATATTGTTTGCCCTTGAATGCTGTACTATTCTCTCTCTTCTAGATTTTCGACTTCCTAATGCATATCTTCATTCAGTTAATGTCAAATCAGGTTCAGCCAGCCTCTGCCAGACTTTAATCTTATAGTGACTGTTATGAAATGATGATAACATTGATATCAAACTCACAAGGAATGACAGTTCCTAAGATAAATGATTGATCTGATGTTCTACGTACATTATGTGGTTGGGTTATATGGTGGATAAACCTGTATTTCATTGGAAAGTTGTGATGTTATTGTTGTACATCTACGGTTCTATCTGAAGAACCTTATATGCCCGGAGGACATTATGAACATTCTGAGGCCACAAGATTTGCAGCTTCTTTGAACATATACAAAGCAGAACCAGATTTTGTTCCCTGTAAATATTGTGAATGGTCTTTTTCAACTTGAATAAGTACACCCTTCATAGAAATGAAGATTACAAAGAGAACAAGAATGTAAGTTGAAGAGGGATGACGACAAACAATTCATTCCATTGAGAATGTACTTTCCCGAACCTTGGATATTGGATATGGAACAGGTGATTCTTGAACCGTCAACAAAATTTAATGTAAATTCATGAAAAATACTGGAACTGAACATAATTGAGCAAGTACTGGAGCCTGAAACGAATTTGTTTTTGTGCCCTAGTTGTGCCCCTAAAACTGCAGTGGCTTTAGAAAACATGAAAACACCATATGCACAGAAAGCTTGAACAAAAAGGGATGGAAAAAAAGAAAAAGCAAAAAGGGGTGGAGAGAGAGCCTATCAGACAGCTGCAAGACCACCCCGGCCAGCCTTAGCTGAGCCGAGAACGATCCTCTATTGCACCGAGTGGCTCATAGAACCAAACAGAGCTGTTAATCACGCTCTGGTCAAGCAGCCATAGTTCATCCACTAGGCTTGGTTTCTGTCTCCTTAGAAATCAAGGATGCAGAGGTACGATCCTATAGAACAGATCCTGTTCAAGTAAGGTCGTATGCTGTTACCTTGATTCTCTGTTATATAAACTCCTCTTTTCTTTCTGTAGAGCTTGATGTGGGAGCTTTCCATTTCTCTTCTTATTTCATGGGCCTAACCATTACTGGACCAACATAGACATATTCCAGCTTTACCTTAAGATAAACCAATCTAGCTTGTTGCATTATGTTAAGTTGTCTGTATGATTGCTGTATGCAGAAGAAAACGAGAACCAAGAGATCCAAAAACTTTCATCCTGTTGATCAAAACTCTATGAACGAATTTGAATCTGGAGAAAAGCATTGTTGATTGCTGTCAGGATTCAGTTTATATAATTCACAGGCATATCCAGTAGTAGTTGTTGTCTGAGTAGTGTGTGTACTCTCAGAGTCGAACACACCACTGCGTAAGCATAAAGACTTACTGCACGTCACTGGACATATACTAACGGCGTTAGTCATGATTCCTTACACAGGCCTAAAAACATGTCAGTGACTCAGTCTTGTATATCCAGCTTGTCTTGTTCATTGTTTATGACTTTGTTCCTAATGGGAACTTGTTTCAGTACCTTGATCTCCAGGAAGGCAATGTTCAAGTTCTCGAATGTTCTCTTAGAGTTTCTTTTCTATAGTTGATGGCATAGCTAAAGGTTAGTTGCAATTCTTTCTGCTACTTGTGTAGTTGTGTTGGAGTGTGTGTACTATTAACTTGAATGGAAGGTGAACAAGCCTGCTATGGTCTTCTCGGCGCTTAAGGGACTCTAGACATAATTTCAGTGACTCAACACGTAAAAAAGGGGGGAGAAACCTATCAGACAGCTGCAAGACCACCCCGGTCAGCCTGGGCTGGGCCGAGAACGATCCTCTATTGCACTGATTGGCTCATTGAACCAAACGGGGCTGTTAATCACGCTCTGGTCGAGCAGCCATAGTTCATCCACTAGGCTTGGTTTTATGTCTCCTTAGAAATCAAGGATGCAGAGGTACGATCCTATAGAACAGATCCTGTTCAAGTAAGGTCGTATCCTGTTGCCTTGCTTCTATTGATTATATACTGCTTCTCTTAAGGTTTATCTCTTAATGTGGGATCTTTGCAGATTTTCTGGTCTTATTTAATGGGCTTATTTGGCACATTACCGGACCAACTTAAACTAATTACAGCTAATTACCTTGAGATTACAACCTATAGCATTATGTATGATGGTAATAGAAAGAAGAAAAGAAGCAGCAAGATATCAAAACTGTACTTTCATAGGGCTGATTAACACACTCTATATACACTTGATGATATTATAGACCTATGAAAATTTCCTTCTGGTTTTACACAACCACAGATTTAAGCTCTAATGACTCTCCCGGCCGAAGATCTTACTCTAAAAACGTGCTCTTCGCCGGTACATTTATCCACCTTCACAATCCAGTTGCTCTTATTCACAACATTCTTCCTAGCTGCTGTTACTGATGTGATTCTTGTCAACAAGAGACCTTCTCCAATAGGCAACAGTTGTGTCCTCAATGGAGTGTTCCTCCATGTTTCTTTGCGGAACGCGTTGTACCCGAGCAAAATCACATTCTTGTCCTTCTGCACGTTCTCTTGCAACGCGCTGATGACTGCCTCGTGGTTCTCGAGGTTGCAATCCATTGCAACAAAATCTGACTCCTTGTAATCACTCAGGAGGAGTGTTTTGGCATCACCGATCACAAACTCCACGTGCGCTGCATTAGCACTGAGTGTGGCTTTTGAGGAACGTAGCTCTTTGCGGTGTGGAAGAATACAGACGACTCTTCCACCGGTTTGTTGAGCAGCCACGACTAATGCTAGTGTTGTGGAGTCGGCTGAGCCGCCACATGCTACGACCATGAACTGGACATTGTTTCCTGCCGCCAAGGCGGAGATGAACTCTGCTCCATTAGGCTCTTTAGCACTTTTTCCCTGCAATACACATTCAATGACTAGATCAGTATACTGCTTGCTAACACATTCAACTATTGAACACAACTTTTAAAGATCAAACTTACCATTCTCATGGTTCTGAGGTAAGCATTGGTGGCATTTTCAGCAGACCAGCAAGCCATTTGTGTATGTTCTTGAGATTGACTTAGAAAATCAGAGGAATTTGTTTGTGATTGTGAATATGGTTTTTGCATCAATCTTGGAACTCAATTTATATAGGACAAGACAATGGGACCTGTCATCTACATGTGGGACACTGTATATCCAACTGGCCATGCTACATGGACTTATAAAACTATTAAAACCAACATGGAAAATCATTTTGACATGCTACATCAACTTGTTATAATTTAAATGAAAATTATCTTACATCAAGTTGGATTTTCTTCTAAGTTATTGTAGGAGTATTTTATTCATGTCTGTTTCTTCTTGCCACAACAAGCTTAAACACTGATAAGTAATCAGTACAAGCAGAAAACTACAGCAGAAGCAGGAATTCGGTCCAGCAAACGTCTGGATTTTCTGTAATACGAAGAAACAGACGAAAGTAAGAAATTTGTCCAGCAAACAACGCAGGATAAGGTCTAAAATTTACAAGTTCACAACTATTGTCTGATTTCTCATGACTTGGGCAGTCCAGAACATAAGAAATTCGACAAGTTCAGTTCGCCTTACAGGGTTAGAAATTTAAAGTTTTATACGGCAACTTGGAAGCACGTACGTAGCAATCTGTACTGATATGTACTTGGCCGGTGAAGCTTCCTTGAACAATCAGCAAGAATCATCAGAAATGATTGTTTAGTGTCTAATCATTATCTTAATCTGACACACGATTACAGGGCTAATAATTAACATATCAATAATTTAATATCATTCCTTGAGAATCTATTATCTTAGCTGTAATGTTGTACTGTAGAGAGAAAACTGAAACTTCTAAGCAATAGACAATAAAACTGCAGATTTCATAACAAGGCATTAGCGTTAAACAAGGTTTCTTAAGGTCAATCTTGCAGTTTATAATTTCTTAATTGCTCGAAACTATGTGCTAAACTGCTAACACAGTAGTAATGCAGGTCAAGATAGGCTGGTTTCTGCATTCATTAATGCTTACTCCTTTATTTGTCCCTTAAACACTACAGAAGCTAGCCGTACTGGCATTAACTCTCAATTTCCTAGTACAAATGTTCAATTTTTCCGCGTAGTTTTACACTTACAGAGGCAAGCACGATTTATCGTCACTTTATCAGATATTGGTCTATGATAGTTGATACGAATTCATGGCTAACTATGTGTCAGCTGATAGTTCGAAAAATTACTCCTACTGGCTTATCAGGTTTTGCATCTCATTGTATAAAAATGATCTACCTTATCGACTAATTTGCCAAACACTGTTGATTCAAAACAGTTGCATTATCGTCTATCAGCTTCAACTTCAAACTACCTTACCAAACCAGTTAGCTTATTGGTCTATTACTTTTGCTAAGCAAAGCTCACGAAAGGAACTTAATTACTGTTCATGAACCTAGCCATAAGCTCTGCTTGGGAATAATACCAGATAGGATTAAGAAACTTCTTGCAAACACACCTCTTAAATTCTTGCTTATTTTATCCCCCGACAAGAAGTTCTTGAACCATATTAACTATTATGTTAAAATATTACATGTTCTGAAACAAAAGGAATCCTGGTTTCCCTTGCCTGCTGGCAGGTTTACACAGATCTAGATTAGATCAAGATGTTTCCGCACGTCATAAATAAATGTTCATGCCTCTTGGTCCTTCCTGGATTTGATGGGGCATCATTAAGCTCAGTCATGGAGTTCAATGATCGAACAGATTCGTCGACTTTTATCCAAGAACAAGAAACTGAATTCGAAGAAGAACAAAAGGACTCCTTTTCTGTTTCTACTAAATGCAATGAACAATGAACCAGATTGATAAAACAGGAAACACATAGGTTTGGAACTGCACATATTTATGAACCTGGTCCTGATCTGGATGTTGATATGTCATTGTAGGCAAGACTGACAAGAGAACAAGTTTGTACATGAATGGATAGAACCATATGAAGACCATGCCTAGATTTTGACTACTATTGATTGCATTGACAGTTTGACAGGTGCATTGTGATGGGCTTGCACATGTTGCCATGCAAAATCCATACATGACGTGCCAACATCATGATGGCAACCCCGAGCACTTGCTACTGTTCACGTGGGTGTAGACAGGGACGAAGCTGGAAATTTTCGAGTAAGGGACCGGAACTAATTAGGTTTCGTACAATGTTGATGTGGTCTTGACAAGATTTGGATTGTCTTTAGATTCAGTGCATGTCTATGAAATGTGTGGATGAGAATTTAGGTATATAAGAAAATGGATTGAAGAAATACTATGATTTGGACTAAAATGGGTCCTCCTCTTGAATTATATATTTAAAGCTACTGATTTTTTTCCCATTATATTCACGGCCCTTTAATTGCATATGTGACTCACGCGTTAGTGTATCGCGCCCCTTAATTGCATATCCGACTGCCCGGTTAATTGATCGGAGTATCGGGATGGATTGAATAAGTGGAGAGGACAAGTTATGGTCCAAATATTGTGTACCATTTTGTAGTATTCCTACTCCCTACTCCCTAGTTTCCCAACATTTTGCAGTATGGAATTTAATATTGTGTGATGATTCACTACACTCAAGTAGCAAAGTTTATTTTTATCTTGAGCCAACATGTATCCAAGATATTACTATTAAATTGCAAAGCTACGATTCTCTTGTTTCATGTCTATGTTCAGCCATTTTAGATTAGAGTGATAATACAAATTACTCTCCAACGTGGTATGCTGAATAATTCAACTTTTGCTAAATCTTTTTTTTCCGTCGTTGGTCGCGTTGATTGATCTTGTGTTAGAACTTCTGATATGAGATCAATCAACCATGTTGTTAGGGGTGATCGTTCGGATTAATCCGATCCAATCCAATTCGAAGTTCGGATTAATCCGAAGTTTCGGAGCACCTTGGGTCAATTCGTAATTCGATCCGAATGGTTCGGATCGGATTCGGATTAATCCGGCTCGGATCAGATTTTTTCGGATTAATGTGAAAGTATGGTTTTTCTATATTTATAGCTTGTAATAGACTTTACTTGGGCATTACTAATGCTGATATTTCTGTTGTCCTTTAACCTCTAAGCATCTAATCAAGTCATGTTGAAAGTTTGAGTTCAGTTTGCCAATTCTGATTCCCATCAGGGTTCAAATACTCCTTCACAGTGAGATGCAATGAAGCTGTCAAGAACTATCAATGAATTCTCTGATTTGATCTACTCTGACAATGAAACACAAGGCTGGAATGTAGTATTTCATAAGTGCAAAAGGATGTGCTCTGATACAACTATTCTCAACATGGTCCTTGTAGAAAGGACCGTCCATATGCCAGTAGTAATAACATACAAAAATGAAAACTCTGTAAAAGAATTCTTGGAGCAAAAAGAGAAAAATGGAATTTTCAAGAATCTCAGCATTGAGAAGAGAGCAAAACTTCATCCAGTTATCGCCTCGATTCATTGACATGATTTGTATTGCTGTAAAATCTTCGCTCTCTTCTTATTCTTTAACTTA
>JAYMSP010000760.1:0-42023 GCA_036897095.1 Plantago elongata | reverse complement strand
TGTTCAAGGTCTAAGTTAATGGCACATACTTCAAGGCCAATATTGGGAGCCATAAATCTCATTGTTGAATCATCAAAGTGGTAGTAGTAGTATTGTGTTAAATTGGAACAGCCATTCTCCCAACTGTTCTGCACCCAGAACCTCCAATCACCTTCTACAACCCATTCAAACCTCAACATGCAAAAGGTCACCCATTTCTATCGAAAAACGCACCTTCACAAACAATGCCGTGCTTATCTCTGCAACAGCATTTACACTACAGACGCCATAATAATCAACCCTTGCATTTACACACTCTGCACAATCTTAAATGTCACTCAAGCATCTATAAATCAGGGTCGCACAAAATTTAGCACAACAAAGAAGAATGAAACTGAATAGACTACTAGTTTTCATCTTTTGTTTGCTTCTCCTTTCTTCTGCTTTAGCTGAAGCAAGAACTCATCCAAGACCTCAAGATCAAGAGGACAAAAGAACCCGCCGCAGTGGCGGCGGGGGTAGGAGTCGAAGCCGAGGCCGTGGTAGAGGCAGGGGTGGCACCCGCGGTGGCGGTGGTGGTAGTGGAGGAGGAAGTTGTGATCCGTTGTATTCGTATCTTTTCGGGAGCTGCGGTCAGTGGCCGTTTGCGAGAAACTCGAGAAACAACCCGTTCAGACCACGGGCACGCCCTCCACCGAGTTCTCCACCACTCATTCCCCTGCCACCACCAGTAGCCCCTTCTCCACCAGTAGTAATACCCTCCCCTCCACCACAAGTAATACCCTCCCCTCCACTAATTCCGCTCACTCCTCCAGCCGCACCACCGGCTTCTCCACCCGCAACGCCTCCTGCTCCAGCACCTTCAGCTCCACCTCCTTCCGCACCTCCACCGCCATTAGTCCCTTCTCCACCACCGCCCACTCCCCCGCCACCGGAAGTAGTTCCTATAGTATATCCTCCGCCATTGGTTGCATCACCACCCCCTGACGATGATAACACACCTGACGTGCCAGGATTTACTCCACCAGACGCAGGCACTGATACTCCACCATCAGCATTTGCTCCACCACTGGTACCTGACTTCTTCCCACCACCTATACCGGACACACCATCTGATTCTTCTTCGCCACCTGTACCCGACACTCCATCTGATTCTTCATCGCCACCTGTACCAGACACGCCATCGGTTTCTTCAGCACCACCTATACCAGACACGCCATCGGTTTCTTCACCACCAGTAGATGACGGAGTTACACCAGCGACTCCATTTCTCCCAATATTTTCTCCAGAAGAGCCTCAAGAAACTCCACCAGCGACGCCAGGTTTCCCGTTCACATTTCCACAGCCACCGGTTATTAGTAGTCCAGATATTCCGTTCTTAACTACACCACCAACATTTGAAGAGCATCCGCAGCCGCCACCTCTCCCGTTCTTTCCTCCAGCCGACCAAACTCCTGCATTTCCTATCCCACAGGCACCAGACTTCTTCACACCACCAGTGAATAGCAATCCAGGCGATCCAGTGCAGCTGCCACCTCTCCCGTTCTTTCCTCCAGCTGACCAAACTCCTGCATTTCCAATCCCACAGGCACCGGACTTCTTCACACCACCAGTGAATAGCAATACAGGCGATCCAGTGCAGCCGATACCTTTCATATCAGCACCACCAGTTATGGAAGAGAACCCGCTGCCACCACCACTTCCTTTTCAGTTTCCGGAGTCAGAGCCTGATTCACCTCCAGTTGGTTAATTAAGACTTATGCTCCTGTTGGTTCTCTTTGATTTTCATGTCTACATAATATATGCTTCTGTAATTTTATGATTCTTTAGATTGTTTATGAACTATGATTTGCCTAATGTAGAACAACCTTACCTTTATCATTTTATTACATGCAAACTCTTTAACTACAACACCCAAAAAAGAATTTCCATTTCCATATGCTAAAAACGAAACATTAACACAGTAACATATATTCACTCTTTCAGGGATGATAGATGTCATATTCGATAAATATAATAAGCCTACAGAAGATGTTTGTAGTGAATAAAAACATAAACTCAGTCCGCATACAAAAGAAACGAGAAAATTTAATGTAATCCAACTAAATCAAACTCGAGTTACTGAAAACTCTATGATTAAGATTGATGAATGAGAAAGTACACGAGGCATGGTATAATGCTGCCTCAGAAATTACATGTTCAAATGCCTGAAACACAAGTTTTAGGCATTATACAATGATTCTTGGCTAATTCAAATCTCTTTCCGTTTTGTGAATCAATAGTCACATACTTGAGAATAGTTTCTAGCATAATCACTAGTTGACTACTACATGTGAATCTAGTAATTAAATTACATACTAGACAGTGTATGGGGCTGAAGATTACCATCAAAATGTAGCACTGAATAGCCTTCGGAGGTTGCATGTTAAGTAGCCAAAAGAAAATGTCTAAAACATCTCCCGGATGATCAGCTCAACTAATTTAGTCCTTGCTTCACCAGGCAAAGCTATGAACAGCTCCAATTCCTGCGCCTCCTTCACAAGCTTCCGTGCTACCTTGACGCGCTGCTCCAGTGATAGGTCAGGAATGGATTCCAGTAATGTGTACATAACACTTGCTCTTGAAGGTTCTTGGACCTTCTTTATATTCAAGCATTTTGTCTTCAATGTTTCATTCTGGTTACAGACCAAGTCTCCCTTTAACTTCTTTAAAGGTTCCTCCCCAAATTCTGGTGACTTTCTCTTCGTCCCAGATGCGTTATTCTTGTCATGCGAAGACGTTTCATCTTCCAAGCAGGGGCTGTCCTTTTCAACTGCATTTGAGGTATTCACATAGGCAGCCTGGTTTTCTACCCACGAATTTAGAGCATCATTCGCTCTGTTAATAGGGTCTGTGCTGTTAACAAGGTCCTCCTTTGGTTCTCCAGTTGCTTCATCTTCGCCAAAAGAATCCTTCCACGATTTGTAAAAGGGGAAAGTCTTATGCCACATCCCCTTAACCTCGGGGTGGACCTGCAACACACTGATTAGTTAAGGTCTCCAGCAGTTACTCATATAACAATGGTGGGTGAAATAGAACAAAAAACCTGTAGTTTAGAATATCTGCATCACGAATCGTTCATAAACCTGAAAATCCTCTTGCAAACCTACTTAGTTTTGAAATACAGGATTGCTAATGTACTGTATGAGTAATTATTTGCACCAGTATATCCTCAGACCTCAAAGTGCAAATAACACACCAGGTATCCAAAGAACTCCATAAACTTAAGTTAGTATAAAATTGCATGAGTATGTACCTTCTCATAAGCTTCCCATGCTTCAGTTCCCTTTACTACAATCTCATGTGTTGATGAATCCAAACCAAAAACAGTGGAGTTGAACAACTTATTTAGAGTGTGATAGTCTCTCTTCCAGGCCAAGATCTTGGAAGTTATGTGTTCTTGGCAGATGTCTCTATCTGGCAGTCTTTTACGCATAGCATTTGTGAGCTCTTCAATATAACCATCCTTATACTTATTGCCTACTTTCCAACCTGCTTTATTTAGATTTTTGAGTTCAGCTAGTAAAAGGCATTCGTCAAATTGATCCAACTCCCTATGCCTTACTGGTTCAATGACTTGGATTGCATTTCGTTGAGAATTACGGCTGACTCCCACTGAAACCAGATCCGAGATTTATTGTCTAAGACACCCATATATATAAAGAGTAGAGAGATCTTTCAAAAGTTCAAGCTGAGATCTTTCAAAAGCTCAAGCTAGATATACACATATATTAGCATCATATACCACAAAAGCTCACCTCCAACGCCACGTTTTTCACGATATGGACACCGTTCCTCCAAATGTTTCTTACAATTAGATGTTCCTTTGACAACATAAACTACTTGGCACTTTCTACATTTAGCTTTTAGAACATTCCCTTCCATGAATTTATCAAAATGTAGCCAGACATTAGACGAGTTTTTCCTCGTACTCTTTGCATTTGCGTCCTCTTCACCAATGATATCTTCGATGCTGAAACAATACGTGCATCACATGAAACAATAAGAGCCAGCCAAAAGAAACATGATATGAAACGAAAGTTTCACTATCAAAATTTACAGAATTGATTGATTCGATCTCATGCTGTATGTAATATTGACTCTTAAAATTAGATAGCATGAGTAAGTTTTTACAGTCCATGCCAAAGCTCACAAGCTTTTGTTTCTGCAGCTTATGGATGCTGTGGCCTTGATATGTTTGGAAATGCACCTTATGGAATCTTTCTGCAGCTTATGGACGCTGTGGCCTTGATATGTTTGGAAATGCACCTTATGGAATCTGATTGGTATCTCTTAAAACATGATTAGCAAAAACCACAAAAGCACATCATATATCCCCTATTTCAGCTGCTTATTTGAGAAGCTCAAGCAGTCCGTAACTTCTAGTTTTGCTTTGACTATTAGCTTAAATTTTTCCATGTATCACAACTGCAACACACCAAAGTACAACAGACTGTACAGAAAGACCAATATTACAATCACGAACCAAGACTACGCCTGGACTTCAGTTGCACAGTATCCTAATTTCCAAAATGTTACAAAATCTTCAGTGTAAACTATAAGCCTAACGTATCTGGCAACATACCCAGTTTCTTGTTTTATTTATATTCTGCCATTCAGTTTCAGGGCCAAGTGATAATCAGCAGAAATAAATGAGGATGCATAACTCAATGCTATGTACAAAGAGATATTTTTAAATTCCACAAAATACATGCTAGAGTAACATTGATGAAAAGCAAAACAACCCATAACAAAGACATTGGGAGTATAATTAACATCAATCTGAGAATAGACAACTTAAATCAAATCAGGACTTGATAGACCCATCAGTGTATCAAAATTACCCTGGATACGGCAATTCCGGCGCCGCGGAAGATCCTTCCTGCTCGTCCATGCAATCAAACACTACAACAGATACACGGACAACGAAATCAATAAACAGCCACTTCATACAACGACATTGTTCCAAAAAATCTTCACTTTTCTCTCTCAGGCAAAATCACAAACAAATGGTGAACAAAAATTAATTCACGCAAATAATAAACGGCCCCTTCATATATCAACAACCTTCAGTTTAGGGAACATTGATGCAAAAAACATTACTTTTTCTCTTTCAGTCAAAATCACAAACAGATGGTGAACAAAAAAACTCACGCATAAAAACAACAATGTATGGTAAGTTAAAAAAACACAAAATCGAACTTACACAGTTAAATCGTGTGCTCTTATCTTCAAAAAGGAATCATCTTTTATAGCTTAACATGTTGTTCATTGCATACAACAAATTTGTCGGGTTACAAAATTCAGCTCCCAATACAGAAATTGATAGTTGATAGGTCAAAACGAATTCAATTTTTTGAAATAAACAGTAATCTTACCGCTCCGCCTTGCTCGGAGTGAGTTGCCGGAGTCGGAAGTTTAGAGACGAAGGTAGTAGTACTGTAGTAGGGTTGGCGTTTTCTCTAATGCAGATCTGATCTGGATAGATCTGGATCAACTCTGCACCTTGAAATTTTATTAAATGGATCTCATTCATACTCATGTAGTCATGTTCACTATTTGAATGGATTGGACTTTGCAATCGTACCATCGATTAATGTCCGATCTTTTAGCCCAGTATAATTATTTGTGACCGCTTCAGTTATTATGTACGGGCGTTACACACACGCCATGTGTATTTCGGAAAAGTTCTTGACAAATACCAATTTTATGCATGAATGTTAAAAAGATCTAGTAATATCAAACCAAGAGAAGGGAATTGTTAAATATACAACCATCTTTATTAAATATATAACACATTTTTATATATTACGAAAAATACAATAAATTATATAAATATAAAATTATCAATTTTTATAAAATTTATTAAATTATATATCTTCAAAAATATATAAATGAATATACACTACGATACCATAACGTAACGATAATTAATATTATAAAATTATTAATCATACTTTATTAATAATGATGAATTTGAGATGTCTGTTATAATCCATATTCGTAATCGTTAATATTTGTTTAATTACTCAGTATAATTAAATTATATAATTTTCGATTAATGATTTAAAAAAATTAAATTTTTTTAAAAAAAGAACAAGGTCTGACCAGGACCGCCGTGTTTAGGCCATGTTCAGATCTGTCAGGACCGTGTCCTCGCAGATCTGCCATATCGGAGTGCAAAGCTCCTCCGACCAGATCGTCAGAGAAGCTCCGATCAGATCTGGTCAGGGTAGCGGATTGATTTTTGTGTTCTTCGTCTTCGTGTTCCTCGTCTTCGTTCTTCGTGTTCTTTTAAATGTTATTCGATTTTTTCGGATAATATGATTGATTCAAATAAACATGGTAAGATATTTTTTTAGATAAAATTATAATTATTTATAATTATAGAATTATTTTACTCGTCGTATATATAGATGAATAAACACATTAAAACTCGATAAACTTTTTAGCACAATTCTTTTTCAAAATGGTACAAACCTGTATTGCCCAATATATGTCTACCTACTTTTTGTTTCTCATTGTATGTACACTGAGACTGAGAAATTTACTGATTGAAATTATTGAAAAATGTCATTTCAAATTGCTTGTTATATACGAAAATAATTTAAATTAATTTTTATCAATTTAAATTACTCTTCAAATAGATGCCTAATGTACTTAAATATAATTATAGGACTAACCAATATTAATAATGTTATATGATATACTTTATCTTATTTCATTTTTTATATATTCATAATGTGTAGTCCACATACGAAATGGTATTCAGAGTTGCTAAATAGACTGTATTTAATAGGCCCGACGTGGAGGCATATCATGAGGAGCCACTCACTGTGGCTCCTCCAATAGGCTCGTTATGACGCGCCATGAGGCTTGTCACTGTATACCGCATCATGGCATGGCACGGTATGAGGTGTGGCAGTAGCTAATGAGCTGCTGCCACGCGTCTCCCTTTATCCCCTCTTTTGTTTCTTTTTTCCTTTTTTATATCTTGTTCAATTTTAAACGCGGATAACTCATAAGTTATAAATGTAAAAAATAAATAAAAATTACCAACGAGTTCGTCTCTTCGAAATTACAAATAGAAACCACTCTTGTCTATTTTTGAACATTCCATCTCGAACTCATTTTCTCTTTTAATTAGACTTAAAATTGTAAAACTACCTCTTAAAATATAACTTTATTAATTTCGACTTCTAAATACTATTATAATATGTTAAATATGTTTCCAGAAATATTAAAAAAATAATTATTTTTAAATTTTGAACTTTAATAAATTATAAAACAACTTAAAAATGCAATTTTGTTCATTTCGATATCTAAACACTCTTATAATATGATTAATATGTAAATAAAAATATAAAAATTAATATAAAAATTAAAATAATTATCGCATCACCATTGCAGCAAAAATACACGACGACGCGTGGTGGCTCGTAACCATTGAATTTTTGGCCTTAGATATTCAAAGTGGCGCTAGCCAGCTAGAATTCAGATCCAGCTTGTAGTTTGTGCAATTGTTGCGCACTAGCATTGAACTTGAACGACAAGCAACTAAAGACCAGGGTTAGGGAAGAATCTTGTTTGTTTGTATGAAAAACGAATCGCAAAGTCAAACTTTGTTTAAATAATAGGGCATTAAACTTATTTAGAACTATTTAGAAAACGGAAAAAGAAGAACAAATTCTAGGGTTATGCAAGTAATGCAAATTGGAAGCCATTACTTTTGTTACTTTTGTTCATGTTTTGCAATTGACCTATACTGTGTACAGGATACCTCAATGGCTCAATTATTTTTAATGATTAAAGCTACCATATTGTCGATTTGAAAGATAAATACAATTCCAAATGATTCTTGTTATATAATGCGAGCTCGTGAGTTGTTGATGGTAGAGTAGGTGTATTTAATCCTAATTTAGTTAGAGTTAGTTATCATAATTTTAGTTTAAGTAGAGTTGGAATAGAATTCCTATTCTCATTAGTGTAGTGTAGTTTGTATTTGTATATATACCCCTTGGTATTCATTAATACAATTACAGAAGATATTTTTTTATGGTATCATATTGGTTTCGATTTTACATGCTGCCAATTCTTCGCTGCAAATCCTCTTGAATATCCGGTCGGTCGTCTTCACACAAATCGATAACGTGCCTCTCATGTCTGTCAATTTTCCCTTCTCAATTGGATTATTGTCCTATCGAGCTTCTCCTTCCGTCGCCTATTTCTCTACAAACATCGACTTCCTGTCCCTTCCCTTGTTTTTCGATTTTGACTGACCTCGTCCCTTGACCATGTCGACTACTAGGTCTCATACTCCCGTGGTTAAAATAGTTCCTCCTCCGGCCCTCACGGCCACAAATCTCAAGCCGTACGTTTCCGTCGTTATTGAATTGGAGAACTCGCAATACACAACTTGGGCCGAATTGTTTCAAATTCGTGCTCGAGCTAATCGTGTTTTGCACCACATTATCCTGGCTCCGGAAGGTAAGGAGAAACCAGCTCCCAAGACTGGTGAAGAAATTGAAATGTGGTCTACCATTGATGCTACGGTCCTCCAATGGATTTATTCCACAATTTCAAATGATCTCCTCAATACCATTATCGAACCCGATGCGACTGCTATGGCAGCATGGAATCGATTGCGGGAGATTTTTCAGGACCATCAAACCTCTCATGTTGTTATTCTTGAGCAGGAGTTCACGTCTACCCAGTTGGAAGACTTTCCCAATGTCTCCACCTATTGCAAACGTCTCAAGAGCTTATCTGATCAACTAAAAAACGTTGGAGCTCCTGTCCCAAACAATCGACTGGTTCTTCAGCTTGTTTCGGATTAACCGAAGCATACAAAGGCGTTGGTACACAGATTCATCATGCCAAGGTATTACCATCCTTCTCTGGAGCCCATTCTTCTCTTTGCCTAGAGAAACGGGAACTTGCTGCTACTATGTCTACATGTACTGGTCTGCTATGGTTACCGCTGTTCGTGATGACCACTTCGACAACACCAGCCAACCACGTAACATGAATAATGGCAAGGGAAATGGACAAGGAAAGAAAGGTAAGAAAGGCAAGAACAATGGTCAAGGCAAGACTAATGTTCAAAGTAATACTGGAAATCCGTGACCTCCGGCGAATGTACCTTGGCAAGCTACACACCCAGGAAGCTGGCAGTGGGTACCACAATGGGTGCCACAATTTCAGCCCCCTCCGTGCCCGTTTCCCACACAACCACCTGGCTCGACATTTCGCCTGCCACCCCCTCCGGCTCCCCAAGCCTATGCTACTTCTAGCACACCTTATGGAACTTATGTACCAACGGATGTCAATGCAGCTATGCACACGATGAGGTTGAACCCGCATGCACCAACTTGGTATATGGATTCTGGAGCGTCATCGCACATGACCTCCTCGAACGGTACGCTCTCGTCTTATTCTAATTCGAACATTCATACTAATATTGTCGTAGGTAATGACCAATTTATTCTAGTTAATGGATGTGGGAATACTACTTTGCCTTCCAAAACTCGTCCGCTTCATCTTGCGCATGTTTTGCACGCTCCTAAAATCATTAAGAATCTTATTTCAGTTCGCAAATTTACTTCTGATAATTCTGTGTCTGTCGAATTTGATCCTTATGGATTTTATGTGAAGGACTTTCAGACGGAGATGGCAATAGTGAGATGTGATAGTCAAGGAGATCTCTACCCCTTCACCAACATCATCCTTCCCACCCACCAGCCTTTGTCTTTTGATGCTGTGTCATCGCCAACTTGGCACGAGCGTCTAGGTCATCCAGATGCTATTTGGAGTCTCTTAGGTTAGGCAAACATGTTGTTTGCAATACACCTAAGCCTACTAGTATTTGTCGTTCTTGTATTCTCGGTAAATATATTAAGTTACCGTTTGAGTCATCTTTCAATAAAACTTTGTTGTCTTTTGACATTATTCATTGTGATTTATGGACATCACCTGTTTTAAGTTCACTTGGCCATCGCTATTATGTGCTTTTTTATTGATGATTTCTCAAACTTCTTATGGACTTTTCCTCTTGCCAAGAAATCTGATGTGTATGACAAATTCTTGATCTTTCGCACCTATATATACATACCCAATTTGAACGAAATATCAAAACCATTCAATGTGACAATGGGAGGGAGTATGACAATAATCGTTTTATGAAGTTTTCTGAGTATAACGGATTATCTTTTCGCTTTTCTTGTCCTCATACTTCTTCCCAGAATGGTAAGGCTGAACGAAAGATTTACTCCATAAATAACATGATTCGAACCTTGCTTTCTCATGCATCGTTGACTTCTTCTTTTTGGCACCACAATTAAAACATGGCTACTTACCTCCTTAATATTTTACCTAGCAAACTCTTGGATCATAAATCACCGCTAGAAATATTATATCACCGTAAACAATCCTATAGCCATCTCTGTGTGTTTGGTTGCCTTTGCTACCTCCTTACACCATCTAGTACTATTCACAAACTTTATGCTCGCCCCTCACCTTGCGTATTTTTGGGGTACCCAAATTATCATAGGGGTTATAAGTGTTATGATATTTCATCCCGTAAAATTGTTATTTCTCGGCATGTGATCTTCGATGAAATCAAATTTCATTTGCTAGTCTAAATTCCCCTCCCTCGCATAATTTAGATTCTTTGAAAACAGGATCCCCTACTTTCCGTTTTCACTTAATGCCCGTTCCTAGGGCCTGTACCCGATCGACTGCTGCCCAGCAAGTACCCGACCTGCCTAGTCCAGCCTCCCCTATTTCGTATACGCCTCTGCCTCCTCCTCCGCATCAAACACCGCGACCATCTCCAGTTCAATCTCCACCTATTCTGGACCCACCAAATCGTCCAGCTCGGCTTCGCCACCCTAACCCCAATGTATATGGTCTTGATTATGTGAATCTAGCTACGGTTACAAAGTCTCCCTTTCCTCGTAATTCGATTTCTGCTCTTAGAGATCCAAACTGGAAATTGGCTATGAACGACGAATTTGATGCTCTTATTAAGAATAAGACGTGGGAGTTAGTGCCCCATCCTCATAATGTTAATATTATTCATTCGATGTGCATTTTTACTCACAAGTTTAAATCTAATGGTGACTTTGAGAGGCACAAATCTCGTCTTGTAGGTGATGACAAAACACAACAGGTGGGTATCGAATGTGGTGAAACATTTAGCCCTGTGGTTAAGCTAGCTACGATTCACACCGTTTTGAGTCAGGCCTTATCCAAGCATTGGTCGATTCACCAACTCGATGTCAAAATTCCTTCTTGCATGGGGAACTTAAGGAGACAGTTTATATGCATCAACCTATATGGTTTCGCGATCCTGCTCATCCAGACTATGTTTTCCTACTTCAGAAATCTCTCTATGGACTCAAGCAAGCTCCGCGAGCTTGGTACAAACGATTTGCGGACTATGTGGCAAAATTGGGTTTAGTCAATAGCCGCTCGTATAACTCCTTATTTGTTTACAAGAAAGGCAAGGATCGAGCATTTCTCCTGCTATACGTCGATGATATTATCCTTACTACATCCTCCGACTCTCTTCGTTGTTCTTTCATGGCACTCCTTGCTTCAGAATTCGCTTTAAAGGACCTAGGACCATTAAATTACTTCATCGGTATTGCGGTTACTCGTCATAAACATGGGATGTTTTTGTCCCAAAGCAAGTATGCTGAAGAAATTATTGATCGAGCGGGGATGTTTTCCTGTAAACCATCGGCGACATAAGTAGATTCTAATCCCAACGTCAGTTGTGGTGATGGGGCTGCTGTCGACAATCCAACACAGTATCGCAGTCTTGCTGGTGCTCTTCAATACTTGACAATCCAATACAGTATCACAGTCTCCAACATATATGTCTTTACATGCATGATCCTCGAGATGTTCACATGTATGCACTTAAACGCATCCTTCGTTTTATCCAAGGAACTCTTGCCCACGATTTACACCATTACTCCTCCCCAAGTTCGACCCTTGTCTCATATACTGATGTTGATTGGGGAGGGTGTCCAGATACTCAACGATCAACCTCTGGTTATTGTATATTCCTTGGAGATAACCTTATCTCTTGGTCCTCTAAGCGACATCCTACCATGTCACATTCGATTTCGGAGGCAGAGTATCGCGGTGTTGCGAATGTAGTTGCCGAATCATGTGGCTGCGCAACTTGCTTCTGAAATTACATTGTCCTGTCTCGAAGGCTACTTTGATATATTATGATAACGTGAGTGCGATTTACCTCTTAGGAAATCTAGTTCAGCATCAACGTACCAAGCATATCGAGATGGATATACATTTTGTTCGAGAACATATTGCTCGTGGGGATGTTCCTGTACCACATGTTCCGTCAAGATATCAGATTGCGGATATTTTCACTAAAGGCCTACCTCGAATTTTTTTTGAAGATTTTCGCTCCAGTCTCAGCGTTCGTCCACCTCCCGTTTCGACTGCAGGGGTGCGATAGATTATGTGTAAATAAACTTAGTCTAGTTAGAGTTAGTTAGCATAATTCTAGTCTAGTTAGAGTTGAGATATAATTCCTTTTCTCATCAAAGTACTGTAGTTTGTATTTGTATATATACCCCTTAATATTCATTAATACAATCACGAAAGATATTCTTTCAGTCGAACCTATTTCAAAATTTTAAACAATACAGTTGGTTAATCACATAATTATAGGTAGAATTCATTGTTACATATACATTTTAATTAGGGTAAAAAAAAATTGGAGAGTTAAAAAAGACACATGTGGTGAAAAAAATATATAAACATTGGTCTTTTAAAAACTTTCAAACTTTTCTTTTTTAGTGTTTCGTTACAAATTTTCTGACCCATAAATGGGAAGTTTTTATCCCACTAACTAAATTTTTATTATATCTCTTTCCTATTTCATCATTTTATTCAATCCCTCTTTTACCTTATCATTCAGTTATAACTTTAACAACATAATACCCCATACAAACAATTAATCTATTATTTTTTTAAATTGAAGAGAAAGTAAGTCCCTAGAAGTTATATTGGACCGGAGGGAGTACATTGACAACCACATATTTTGTTGGTAAGTCCGGTAAATCATATTCAAAATAGTATTTTCTTAAAATAAAATAAAATATATTACATAGTATATTAGTAGTAGAGAGTAGTCTATATTAAAATGTATCTCGAAAATTTTACTATACTGATTGTTAGGATAGAATTACAGTTTAATTATTTAAAATAAAATTGAGTTTTTGTGTATAAATAATTCAATTACATATTACTCAATTCAATTGTACAAATAACTTAATTATATATGGGTCAATTCAATTGTAATTCTATCTTAAACGATAGGAGATAGTTTCAAATTTCAAACATTGTATGTACATATGTTTCATGCACATGATGCATGATCAGTCCATCACCCTTTTCACCATCACTACTTACCAAGGAAGCTTCATTATTATAGTTATATTAGTCTTAAAAAGAAATTATGTTGTGTTGATCCCTCCATTTCGAATTTTCGATCAAGGTTATGTACTTTGAATGTGTATGTGTTGTTGATAGTGCCTTGACGAAGAAATAGATTTGTTGAATCATCGGGAGTTCGTCAATTTATAGTGTATTTTGACTTCTATATTTTCATCTTCATTCAACCAAAATATTTGCATAAAAGGTTTATTATGCTTCGTCCCGTTCAAAGATTGTTTACTGTGCTTCGTCCCAATCAAAGATAATCATCCACTTCCGTTATTTTTTCCACAAATTACTCATAATTTTGAAATTGGAATTGAGCATGCCATCATGCTTATTCCCACCATATGTCTCTGACAACACGCTCTAATCTATTCTTATTATAAAAGAAAAGAGGATCAGAGTTAACATATCAACTTTTATTTTTTCTATTTTACTCCTCATTATAATTACTTTTTTTCTTATAATATTAATATTATTAAAAATTATAATATAATTAATAATTCTATTATAATATAAAATTATTAAGTTAAAAGTTCGACGTGAGTACTGAGTATCAATTTCCTAGTAGTATAAAAGAAACTGCCAGTTCTAGTACTATAAAATCAATTGCCAGTTGGTGCCATTAAGTTTGGTTAAGCCTTTAACAAGTTTATAATCTTTCAAAACTACTGCCACTAATTAACTAGTCTACTACCACCATTTAATTTAAGCCACTCATGGTTGTTTTCTTCTTCTTGTCCTCTAGGTTATTCAACTTCCCTAAGAGATCAGTCTGAGTATTGGATAGATCGAATCCATTAACAACTCATTTCTTTTATAATTAAACAAAACATACCGATTTATAATACATATCAAGTTTAAACAAAATACACGCTCTCACAACCATCTATTGAACAATTACATCTCATGGAGTCGATATATGAGATGTTCCAATATCATGTAGCAAAGCCAGGCATCTATCTCCATACTACTAAACATTAACTAGATACCAACACCACTAGTAGTCGAAATGAGTTAATGTCCATATCATAAAAACTTAACATCCTACGTTAGCTTTACAATAGATAAAACACAATTTGAATGGTAATCAACTTTTAAAATATTCTTAACATCTCATAAAACAATAGTTCTTTATATTATATAGTAATATTGAATATAAATGACAATGAAACGCATCTTAGTTGGTAATATGCATCACTTCCAACTAATAGGTTGGGAGTTCGAGTCACCCTTTAATCATTTAAAACAAAATATTAAATATAAATAATTGATCTTTTTAAAAGAAGAAATCATCAATGTTCAAATATAAAACAAATTATAATTCTTCCCGAATTATCTAGGACGGATGCTTCAATATTTTGGCAAAGGAATCCTAAATGGTGGGGGAGCCCACGCAAGGAATTAACAAGATTAGTTCATCGGATCAACTAAAATAAGAGATTAATCCAACATCTTAAACACTTACCATCCACCTTCCTACTCACCAATTTCAAGTCCGATGTCACTCACATGCCCATATCATCCATCATTTAAATGCATGGATAACTTAATAAGGTTCCACGGGGTGGAAATGAATAGAGCCGTTCGTAAACGTTTACGAAAAAGCTCGGTCAACGTTTGACTTGTTATTGAATTGATCGAACTTGAATATATTCATAAATGTAAATGATCATTTAACGAACGAGTGTCGAACCTAGTTAATTAAGGCTCGAGTGTTTGCGAACCGTTTGCGAACATAGGTGATTAATTATTATTATTTTTATAATTATAGTTTATATAAAGGTATAAACAAAATAATTATACCTAAAATAAACCCTACACTACAAGAAACTGTCAGATTCGTGACCAAAAAAAAAAACACGGGTGACGACATTCGTGATGGAATTTGGGCCATCACGGTAGACCCCGTCAGGAAATTTTGTGACGTCTTGTCGCGTCACAACACTGTGATGGAATTCACGACGGACTAAAAGTTGCGTCATTAATAAGGTGCGACGGAATTCATGGCAACCAACACAACCAAGGTCTGGTCGGACCGGAGCCATTTTAGTGACGGAATATGACATCGTCACTAGCTAATGACGGCGTTAGTGACGGAATAAGTTCTGCTAATTGTTGTGACGGAAGAGATTTCTGTCACTATTTAGTGACGGAAACAGTGACGGAATTGATTTATTGCCGTCATGTTGTTGTCACTAAATCCGTCACTATAGTGACGGAATTTGTGACAGAATCTTTATAATCACGAATATAATTCCGTCACTAAATTCGTCACTGGTTTTAAATATTTGTCTTTTCAAAATTTCCTAAAATGTTCAATATTCACATAATAAACAATTAAAAATGCCAAAATATGAAAATATCACATAAATCCAATATTTTGTGCTCCAAAAAATATCATCAATCAATACATCATCAAGAAACTTAAGTATCATAAACCTCATCATTCATCAATATTAAATAGTACAATAGAAAAGTATCTAAGCCAGAATTCTTCAATGCTAAATAGTATACCATAGAAAAGTATCTAAACTAGAACATGAATGTCAATGCGATAGGGGATGGACATCAATATACCCTTGAAACTTAGCTGTAAAGGCAACCATCTCATTTTGTAGCTACCTCTGCATACTTTCCCACTCATCTTGTAGATGCTTCTCCATACGTTCCTGTACACATTGTTCAGATGATCTTATAGCCTCATTGATATCCTCCTGGTGGTAGACCCGCCTAGTATGTCGGGATGTAGAACCAATATGACATGTGATGGCGAAACATGATGCAACACTACCAAGACCGAATATCCGATTCTTTTTGTCTGGTGGATTGATATCCATGAAGATATATGTCTTCCCTAGTTGCATCCTCACCAAGCAGTTCAATACGCTTGTCCACCTTATCCTGTATTTTACAGAGCTATATATATTAATTAACAAGTAATCACACGTCCCTTTTAACTTATAGCAACATAATTAAATAAGTGTACTAACATAAATTCGTTGTGAGCGAGTATCCTGGAAACGTCCATTCTTCATCTTGGTCTCACAAAACATGTCAAGAAGTGATGGTGGATTTGCAATAGCTGCTTCCTCCTAAAATCACACATTTTAACCAACATGAATCGAACTTTAAATTTGCAGAAGTAGAGCTTGTTTAAAACACTTCTAAGAGGTTACGAGCAATACAAAACAAGGGCAAGAAATATATAGCACACCATTCTCATCATTCTTCTCTTTAAGGTGTTAGTATAAATACTCCTACTAATTTAACCAGAATTACACTTTAAATCAACTAAGTACTTTACATCTATACATTATACTAAAGTGTCCTAGCAAATCCACACAAATCCCTCAGTCATCCTGTTCTTCTTGGCCTTCTCAGCTTTTTCCTTGACTTTTTCATCCTTCCAATGTTCTATCCATGCAGCATGATCCTCATCTTTAATCTCTGATGGCATAGGCAACTTCTTTTCCCAATTGTTTTTCCAGTTATGCACCCTATTTCCAAACAGTTTTCGAGCTTTTGCATTGAACCTATACTTGACATCTGATGCAATGCTCTCATCCCAATAATACTTTTTCTACAAAAGAAACATTACAATATATTAAAAAGTTATCGACATGAAGAACACGTGTGAGTGAGACAAAGCGCACGATGTCTTGCAAACAACCAATTCTCCACGTCAATCGTCCGACACTTGTGAGATACGCTCGCATGTGAATGACACAACACACCTTCTAAATGAAATTAGCAGCTTAGCTCAATTAGACATGTCATATGTCTCACACTAAAGTATCAAAACCGAATTTCAGTATAGGGTCGTGCCAAATCAATTATAAGTAAGACAATAAAAATGAAATGTGTGAATTAAGACGAGGATGGGAAATACTTACGGAACTTATAAGAATCATCAATGTGATTATTTCTCACCAATTTCTAAAATTTTTAGAGTAATTACTTTGCCACAAAATGAAGGCAAAAGATCAAGTACTTCGCATGATGAAACTTGAAAGCAAGATACGATGATAGAACAAACGAAAGGAGAGTTCTTTGTTGTTCTTTTCTGAGAAACAAGAAGTGAAAAAAAAATGTTAAGAGAGAAAGGTCCCTCTCTAGCAAAATACGAGAGAACATTACAACAGAGCTTATCAGAAGCAAGGTGGGTACACTTGGAAGGGCGGAAGGTTTGGACGGTAGTGATCGGAAGGAGACATAGAGCCTGGGACAGAAAGGAAAGCATACGAGTGAATTGAATAAATGAGAAGTTTCTAAACATGTACATCTCGAATTATTTGGACACTTGGAAAGAAGAACCCCTGAAAGAAATACCGGAGAAGGTGGTAAATTGATGATGTCACGGTTCCACGAAAGAGGGCAAAGAACGTGAAACAATCGCTTTTATGAGAGTTAATAATGAGGAAGAATTGTTAAAAAGGGGTAAGTTAGTTTAGATATGATATTACAAGCTACTTGCAAATCTGGCAAGATTTTACAACATCTGAGGCCAAAGGAGGGACACATGTGAACAAGTATAGGGGTGTGAATGATTAGCTACATGTAGGAAATGGAGTGCATCAAGGGGTATGGAAGCA
This sequence comes from Plantago elongata, assembly GCA_036897095.1. Classification (NCBI taxonomy): domain Eukaryota; kingdom Viridiplantae; phylum Streptophyta; class Magnoliopsida; order Lamiales; family Plantaginaceae; genus Plantago; species Plantago elongata. Next base: position 23,934 of record JAYMSP010000760.1, on the reverse strand, counting down.
AAGATAAGGGAAAGTGATCAATGGAGGAGAAAATACTCAACAAGAAAGGGAGGTTGACGAAGGAAGAAAGGAGATACATTAGTCGAAAGAAGGACATGGAGAATAAGGTGAGGGGGTGAGAAAAATATCGACTTAACAAAAAAAAAAAAGGATGGGAATACATAGAATAATGAAGTAGTGAACTGTTTGGTGATGCAACGAAGGAGTACTTAGAGGAAGTCCATGTGGAAAATATGTTGGAAGGTAATGTACATAAGTGTTTTAACTTCTAAGGTAGCTAAACTAACATAGGAAAGGTGGGTGTTGGAACATAAACATGAAGAAGCAAGGCAAAATTTGTTGGATGAAGATGATCGCGAAATGATCCCGGGAATTAAAGTAATGGGTGAAGAATGACATTAACGGAAGAAGACGGGTGTAGATAAATATTTATGGAGTACCACAACATGGATGGAAATAAGAATCGTTCGTGAAGGTAGGAAATAATGCAGGGAAGGTGATCGATGTTCACAAGGACACACTGGAGAAGAGGAACCTGAGAAAATGACGAGCACTTGTGGAAACACCAATGTTTGAGGTTATTAGGAAAAGATCATCGATTCTGGTCCAAGGAGGATTATATCTGGTGAATCAGGTAGAAGAAGTTTCATTTGATATTTTAGAATCCAAGTCCATTTAGGGAATCAAGATGGAAGGATGTCGACGAGACCAAAATCCAGCAGGACGGAGATGTTTTTGATAATCATTGGATGAGTGCATTGGTGAGGATGATGATACAAGTTGTTGGAGTGATGATTAATTGATGATGGAAAGGAACAAAAATTTCAACTGGAAACTATTCCAAAATCACCATTAAACATTTTGCTAACGATGAAAATAAATAGGGTGGAGAGAGAGGGGGGGGGGGGGGGGGGGGGGGGGGGGGGGTCAATGGTGTGATAGAATGGGAGAAGGCTTAAGCGAGGTTCAAGTGGAAGGAAATGATCAATAGTCCACTATTGAGTCTCGTGGGCAATTATGCTAGGATGGAAAGAACATCATCGAGGAAAAGATTATATCTGGAGTCAATGTGGGACAAAAAGTTTTCATTCCCAAGATGATGATGAGCCCGTCTAAAGAGACTAAGTTCGTTATCAATTTTGATAGGAGACAATTTCACATATCGTCTAATTTCCTATGACCATAAATAAGAGTCATGAACAATCTCTCGCACACGTCGGCCTCTACCTCTCCTCACCATATTCAGTCATGGCCAAATGTATGTTGTTTTATCGAGAGTTACCGGCAAGAATGGATTGAAAGTAATAATTTGTATGAAGACAGTAATACTTATGATATGACAGTGGTCTACAAATAAGTGTTCGATAATTTTTTGTTATCTTTTTTGTGTGAATAAAGCAGAGTTAAGTTTTTATATGTTACCATTCAATCTAAACACTTGTTTTTTTTGAATTTTTACAATTATACATGACTACCGACGCAATGTTGAAGGCTTCAAGTGATTACATCATAACCTTTTTTCCATTTTAGTTTTAGATTAGGACTAAACTTAGACATGTTACATATGATGTATTAACTTTCTATTGTTTGAATCTTGTAGCCATGTCCCATCGAGTATCGATGGGTCATTGACTAGTGTTGATACGGGAATAATGTCCAATCCATTATTGGGATGTCTCACGATTGGATCCTAAGACATCACGGTATAACAATGATAAGGCCTCAAGGATCCGAGCATAGGATCCCGAGCTAAAGGCCATCCGAAGTCATACCTGGCCAACACATACAAGAATACCATGCTAGGGATATCCGGGCCAAAGTGCTATATCTGAAAGGAAGTAGGTCTGGACCACTAACACATATGAGTCTATATCCGGACCTAAAGAGAACCAAGAAGATCATATCATAGCACGACAGTAGGAGAGGGCGTGACCAGCTCCGGACTTCATGATCCGGAGCATTACCCTCGTATGTCTTTTCAGACAAGAGGACGAGAATGCCCTCAAAGATCCTATAAAATGACTAATCTAACCTTGAGGTTCAAATGTTAGATGGATTATGACTATACTATGGTCCATGGGCTTAGTTAAGCCTCGTTGTCTTAATCTTAGCCCTACACTTGGCACAATCCAAGAGGTCTACCCCTAAATGGGCAATAATCTCTATATATAGTGTGCACTTCTCAAGGTAAATCAGGGAGCTCACTTGATCTTCTCACATTACTATAAGCTTTAGACCTTCAGTTTTATAGAGTCGATTCATAATCACTCTCGAGTAAAGTCTCACATCCGGCTTGATCTTTGGCAAGCCGGATCTAAAGGTTCTAACCCCCCACTCTAGTCAATTGTGCAGGGTTACATCCTAGGTGTTTGAGCTTGAAGTTGAATACTAACTTTGTTCTCAGATCTTAATCTAGTTGACTTAATTAGCTTTTTGTTATACCTGAGGTTGGGGCTTTTACCTCAACATAATTGGCGTCGTTTGTGGGAAACGAACGAAAAGTCAGCTCTTCGTTCCCTTCCTAAGAAATGGCAAGATCTAGAAGATCAGCTCAGATTGCTTTACCTTCGGCTAGAACTCCTGTGAGACGTCCTCGAGGTAGACCTCCTATCCGGAAGACTGTAGCGGCTCGGAGCACCACTCGAACAGAGAGGATCCGACCCCGCGATGGGCATACCGCTACTGCTTTTTCAGAAGAGGCCCCTCCGGATATCACCACAAGAGATCAAGTTCCTCCGACCCAGCAGCCTCCTCCGTCAGGAGCACACGGGCCATCAGTAGGGAGGAATATCACTCAGCTAAATGGAACTATCATATCCCCGTATGAGTTTGAGATGAACGACAACCAATTCGGACTGCTACTGAATGTCATTCAAGGATGTCTAGGTTCGAACAATGTCCAACCAACACCTCCACAACCTGCTCCTGAGCCAGTCGAGACTGCACAAACGAGGCTCGAGAGGAGACTGGTAAGGGAAAGAATTGGGGAAGTCATTCGAGATAATGACCTTCGTCATGTCATCAATCAGAGAACCAATTCCCGAGATCAGCAAGAAAGGAGTCCCGTAAGGGCTAGAGCTGAACCAGCCAAGGTGGACCGAATAACCTCAAATATGAGGTGAGCTGATGATCACGTAGGAGAGAGTGTTGTTGAGATCAGAGCAGAATAAATGCCCGAAACTATATTTGATCCGAGGACAGGGGAAAAGTTAACACCCGAACATATCTTTATCCAACAGAAGGCATTAGAAACTGAAATGGCCAAGCTCAGCAAGATGGTGAATGCGCATGAGAAGGTGACAACCAGGGTCCCGAACCCATTGAATGCTCCATTCAAAGAGAGAAAAAACCTTCGGAATGTACCATTCCGAATCTAGAGCGCTATTATGGAGATAGTTGTTCGACAACTCATCTTACTCGTTACTAGTCCAAGATGGACACTAACGGGTTGAATGATAACTTCAAGGCACTCAATATCTCTACCACTCTCTTCGGGGAGGCAATGGACCGGTGGATTAGCTTGCCTTCCGGATCAGTCAAATCTTTTGATGATGTATCTGAACTCTTTTTGAAGAGATTCCAAAAGTCTAAGAGAAGGAAAAGATCAATGGAACATTTGGCCGGCATCATTCAATCCGAGAATGAAGATCTTCGGACCTTCTTGGATAGATTTGATTCGGAGGTTTGACAAGTAGAGGCGCATAACATTAAGGAACGGGTCGTCACATGTATGCCAACACCAGTAATCACGACCTCCCGAAAAAACTATCCGAGGAGGAGATTTTGAATGAAAAGCAGCTCGAAGACATTTGCAATCATGTCTTATATGGAGTGGAGTTCCGAAGGAACGTCCCATTAGAGACGAACAAAAGAAGGCTAAGGACCAGTCAGACAAGAGACGCCCTAAAATTTGGAAATCCGACTCGAGGAAGGATACCCAGGGGAAGCATGAACCCCGAAGAGAGCGTACTCCGCCTAGGAGATACACCGAGTACACCCGTTTGAACCGTTCGGGAGAGGGGATCTTATCGATAATGGTAGAGAAGAACCTGGCTATTCAGTGGCGTAGACCTTTCTTTAATAATAGAAAGGGTAAGGAAGCAAAGGCCTATTTTGCTTTCCACAAACAGACTGGGCATCTGGCTGAGAAGTGCATTCAACTCAAGACTGAGATTGAGACATTGATCCGGAGTGGGCAATTGAAGGACCCGTACTTTAAGGGAGAGTAGAGCCTACCCGGAAGGGATGATAGGAAGGAGTCCGAGACCCAAATCCGTAACACTCCCACCTCCTCCTAAAAACACTCCGCCTCCGAAAGCAAGAAGATATGATGATTGATGATTATCCAGAAGACAGGGACTATGAGAATTTGCCTTATAGTGGTGTCATCAACCCTATAGCTGGAGGGCCAAGTGGAGAAGATAGCCGAAACTCTAGGGAGAGAACTGCTCAGGATATCTAGAATGGTGATTTAGTTCGGATCCCAGTGCCTCCGAGGGGGTCCAATGTCATTTCCTTTGACGACAGTGAAATACCACCCCCAACACCCGGAGTGGGAATACCCGACCTCCCAACGCCCCTTTGGTAATTTCACCAGTCATTGCCACTTACAAGGTCAATAAGGTGTTGGTGGATACCAAAAGCTCATCAGACATCATCTCCAAGAGAACCATTGACCATATGAACTTGGGAGATATTGAGTATGGTAGGTTGAACACTTCTATGTCCAGATATGGAGAAGCGATTGTCACACCTATCAGAACCATTAAGCTATAGGTGTCGATGGGCACTTCTTCGAGGAGAATGACTCAGACTGTATTGTTCCTAGTAGTGGATGAGGTATTCAACTATAATGTTATCTTCGAACGATCGGGCCTCAATCAGTTCCGAGCCTCCATTACACAACCGAGTCAAGTTCCCCACTCCTTATGGGGTCGGAGAGGAACTAGGCAATATACGAGAAGCTTGAGAATGTTATATACTGTCCACAAACACAACTTCCAATCCGGTACTTGCGATTAAGATTCCGAGCCCAGCACAATCTCCAAAGACTGAAATCGGGGTAGGGGTATTGGATCACAAGTTCCCCAAGTCTGTTCGGATCGAGCCCCACGAGATCATCAAAGAAATTCAGATCATTGAGGGGAATCCGGACAAAAAGACTAGGATTGGTACAAAAATGAACTTAGAGGTGGAGCTGAAATTAATATCCCGTCTAAGGAAAAATTCAGATATCTTTGCTTGGAGTACGAATGACCTTAGAGGGATAGACCAGAGGGTAGCTGTTCACCGTCTGAACATGGATCCCACGATCAAGCATATCCAACAGAAGAGGAAGGACTTTGGTCCGATTGAAGATGCTATCATCGCTGCGGAAGTAGATAGACTACTAAAAGCCAGACACATCGAGGAAGTCAGATACTCAGATTGGCTGTGTAATGTTGTCTTGGTCGAGAAACCTCCGGGGAAATGGCGAATGTGTAATGATTTTAATCGGCTCAACAAGTTTTAGTCCGAAGGATCTGTACCCTTTACCTCGGATCAATCAGTTGGTGGACTCTACAACCGGATGTGCTTTGCTAAGTTTTATGGATGCTTATCAAGGCTTCTACCAGATTCAGATGGCACAAGAGGATGTCTCGAAGGCAGCCTTCTTTGCGGCATGAGGAGTTTATTGCTTCAAAGTAATGCCATTCGGACTTAAGAATGTCGGGGCAACATATCAAAGGCTCGTAAAAAAATGTTTAAAGAAGAGCTAGAAAAGACTATGGAAGTCTATGTGGATGATATGTTAGTCAAAAGCAAGACTGAAGAAAGTCACATTGATCATTTGGAGAATTGCTTCGCCATCATAAGGAAGTACGGGATGAGTTTGAATCCAGACAAATGTACCTTCGGTGTCAAGGGGGGTAAATTCCTCGAATACATGGTAATGGAGAGAGGTATTAGTGCCAATCCAGAAAAGATCCGAGCAATCTTAGACTTACCTCAACCCAAGAATGTCAATGAAGTGCAAGAACTCATCAGAATGGTCTTATACCTTAGCAAATTCAGTTTGAGATCAGCCGAGAAGAACCTACCATTCTTCAAGATCCTAAGGAAAGGGGATAGGTTCGAATGGACTAAGGAGTTTGAGGAAGCCTTCGAAAGCCTTAAAACCTACTTGCTTTCGCCTCCACTCTTGTCCAAACCAATCGAAGGAGAGCCCCTGTACTTGTACTTAGATGTCACAAACGAAGCTATGAGCTCTGTGCTAGTCCGGATTCAAGGGAATGAACACTTGCCCATTTATTACCTAAGCAAAGATCTTGCTGGACCCGAGCTGAGGTACCTTCACATTGAAAAGATGGCTTATGCATTAGTCCACACAGCCCGAAGGCTTAAACCTTACTTCAAATCCCATCAAGTTATTGTCTTGACCAATGAGCCCCTTAAGCAAGTGATGGGAAGGCCGGAACAATCAGGGAGACCGTTGAAGTGGGCAATCGTACTTAGCGAGTTCGACATCTCGTACCAGGCTCCGTCAGTCAAGAAAGTCCAAGTCTTAGCAGATTTTCTAGTCGACTTTTCGGAAGAAGGTACCAAGGATCTGGAGCCCACGGGTCTCGAACTAGTGGATCCAGAAATCCTACCCGAAACACCTTTATCCGAATCACTTCCGATAGAAGAAGAAGAGCAAGATCATGAGAACGGTCTCTTCGGGGATCAATGTATGTTTATTGTAGAAGACTCGGATATCATGATGGATGTTGTCCCTTACGAAGGTACCTACAAGGATGTTCAGATGCAGGAAGAAAAGATGACACCCAAAGGGGGCTTGGAGAAACAAGATTCAACTTGGATCTTGCAGGTGGGCGGATCATCCAACGGTAGACTCAGAGGGATAGGTATCCATCTCCGTAGTCCCGAAGGAGCTCAAGTGGGCTATTCCATTACCCTGAACTTTCGGGTGACTAACAATGAAGCTGAGTATGAGGCTCTCCTAGTAGGCCTTCGGATGGCAAAGGCCCTACAAGTGAAGAGGATCCGAGCCTATACAGACTCCCAGTTAGTTGAATCTCAGTACTCCAGAGCCTTTACTACTAAGGGTCCGAATATGGTTTTGTACTTAGAGAAGCTCAAAGAAGAAGCGTTGAATTTTAAGGAGTTTTTCCTAGAGAGGTTCGATAGGTCTTATAATGATAAGGCGGATTCTCTCGCCAAGTTTGCCTCCGCATCCGGAGCTTTGGATACGAGGAGTATCATCTTGATTACTCTTCGAACTTCTTCTCTTCAGGATCAAGCACTCCTGGTTTATCATTTACACTCTGAAAGAACTTACATCACCGATATTCTAGCTTATCTTCGGAACGGTATGTTACCTTCGGATCCTGTAGAGGCCAGAAAAAGTACAATGTCGAGCACCCCGGTACTTCCTACTCGAAGATGACCTTTACAAGAGATCCTTCAATGGAACCCATTTGCGTTGCCTCAGACTGTTTTGGAAGAAATACATAGTGGCAGTTGTGGTAGCCATTTCGGGGGGAGGACTTTGGCACAAAAGATCATCCAGCAGGGCTACTACTGGCCGACAATTGACAAGGATTCGACTAACTTCGCCCGAACCTGCAGTGATTGCCAATTCTACGCTAACATCCCTCATAGGCCCAACAATCCGATGATTCCGTCAATAATCTTGTGTCCATTCGATCAGTGGGACATTGATATTGTAGGAACTTTTCCTTGGGAAGCTTAACAAAAGAAATTACTGATTGTTGCTGTAGAATACTTCTCGAAGTGGGTAGAAGCCGAAGCAGTGGCTACCATCACGGAAGCCCGTGTCCGGACCTTTATCTGGAGGAACATCATTTCCCGCTTCGGACTCCCAATAATACTCATCTCGGATAACGGAGCTCAATTTTCCGGAAACAAGTTTAAGGAATGGTGCAAATCCTTGAAGATTGAGCAACGCTTCACTTCAGTCGGATACCTCCAAGTCAATGGACAAGTCGAGTCTACCAACCGAACCATTGAGAAGATCCTTGAGAAAGACTCAAAACTTTCCAAGGAAGTTGGGTCGAGGATTTGGATGGTGTACTCTGGGCAACCCCCTTCGCCTTAGTTTATGGATCCAAGGTTGTTATTTCTTTGGAGGTTATTGTTAAAACTTAGAGAATTCGGCAGTATCAGCCCGAGGATAATGAGGCAGCTCAGATCTATGACCTCGAGCTCCTGGAGGATAAGAGAAATTCTTCCCTACCTCATCTCCTTAGATATCAGAGTTCCATCGCTTGAGCCTACAACAAGAACGTGTGCAACAAGGACCTCCAAATTGGAGACTTGGTCTTAAGGAGAGCAGATCCTTAATCATGTTGGAAAACTCAAACATAAGATCATTGGGGTAAGGAACAATGAGAGTTATGAGCTGGAAGACCTCAAAGGAAGAGTACTCAAAAGAACCTGGAATGCGAGGAATTTGTAAAAGTTTTATGCTTAGGATGTTGTTGATCATTTCTGTTTTGTCCAAAGTTGTTCCAAAGGTCATTTTGACCCATCGTTTGTAATTGTGTTTCCGTCAAATCAATACAACAACTATCTTTTTCAAGAATTGATCTCTTTACTTCCGAATACATATTTCTCCTCGGATAGAAGAGTTTCGGGTATGATATAGTCCGAACCAAGAAATGATTGTTACAACAAAAATACAAATCATAAACGTTCAGATATATCATACAAACATCCGAATAAAAATTACTTGCAAGAGATAAGAGAGAAATCACACTTCCCATGAAAGGGAGTTACATAGCAATATTCGAATAAAACAAACAATATCTGATCCGAGCTAAGAAGAGTTGCAAATAAATAGAGCATTAAATACAAAGTTAAATCAATCCTGGTGCGGAGCCAAAGCAACACTATCAACGAGCAATATCCGAAATAAAGCTAAATATTAAAAATATTCGGGATAAAATAAGTTAGTGCAAGAAACTAGTCTGTCTTTCTCCGCCTTTAGATCCTTTCTTCACTCCGGGGCTTGTGAAGTCCCCTCTGTGGTAGCCTCCTTAGCCTTCGTAGCTTCATGTCTCCTCTTCATCTTTTCAAAGTACTCCGGAGCCTCTGTCATCAAGTCTAGCTTCGGATGTCCGACGACTGGGGCCGAGAGTGTCAACTAGTCCCGATTGTGATCGGGATAGGTTTCGAGAGGGATCAAGAGATGATGCACCAGTGTGTTGGGCACAAACTTCTGAAGGAAAGGACCCCCGTGGTTAAACTTCAGATCAACTGTCTCCGAGTCAACCAGCTCCACAAACTCATCCTTCATTAGCTCGGGATCATCCAAGGGATCTCCAACGAAGCGAGTGCCATCCAGATTATTTTAAGCACTTAAGCCCTCAGCCTTCGGATCGAAGTTATCTGGAATTATCCCCTTCAGCTGGAGTTGGCCTATGGCAGCCTTGAATCCCTCACTCCGGGCGTCGTCGCTAGTGCTCTGGAGATAAAACTTACAGGAGGTCGAAGCCAGGAAGTCCCAAACAGCCTCAGTCCGAGTCCTTTGGAGATTAAGGAGCATCTGATCTTTGAAGCTTCGGGTCAGCTCGAGGAAGTCTAATAAGCCCTTCTCAAGCACCTTGTAGTAAGTTCGGACATTGGACATATCATGTGCGAGATCGTTCCGATTTTCGACCAGCTTCCTCATCTCCGAGGACACGGTCCGATACTTCCTTTTGTAGTCATGGTACTTCCCTTCCATCTCCTTCACGCGTGACTTGGAGAGCTGTATTTCTATCTTGGCTCTCTCTCCAGCCATGATAGTTCAAGTCCGGACAACAAGAGTCAACTACATTGAATATAGATCCGAAAGGATTAGCAGTGCAATAATGGACAACAAATCAAGTGCCAAGTTTAGGTACTTCGGACGTTTTACCTTCCTGTTTGCCTCAGCCAGTTTGGCTATCCTCTCCACCTCATTCATGGCAACCATTCGGGTCACCTCAGCCTCTAAGTCGTCATCCGGGCCGGGGTCCTCGATTGCCTTTCCCTTTCCCTGCCGGGGTAATTGGACCTTCGGATGCCCTTTTGGATCCGGACACTTCCTTTGTGGCAAAAGATTCAGATGGCTTGGTAGATCCGGAGCCAACAGGCTTGGGGGGCTTTTTGGCATCAGCAGCTTTTCCAGCAGCAGTTTTACCCTGCTTTGGAGTGGGCATTTTCATCGGATCCTGGCCTTGGAAGACCCGCTGAAGATTCTGGTCCAGAAAGGTAGTGGCATTGATGGGCTCCTCCATCGGCAGTTTAGTGGAGACTTTGATGGTCCGGGACCATAGTTTGTCCACGATCTCTTGCTCCTGATCCTCCTTTTGTTTCCTCTTCAGTTCCAACAGAGCCGACATGACGTAATCGAACCATAACTCTGCAGGGGAAACATACTAGTTAGATCCGAGAGAAAGTGTATTCAAAGTATTTATACTTGAGCATATTCTGGAAATACTAAGCAAGATACATAAATAATCAGGTAAGCTTCGGACATCTACTTATCCAGCCCCTTTCACTAACAAAAGTCATGATCCGAATTGCCATGATAGCATTCCGCAGCCAATCTGGCCAGATAGGGCGAAGGCTGACAGATCAACCCGTGGAAGAAGTATTTTTGGGTCCGATGATTTTTTCACAGACCTTGCATCCACCCAGGTAAGTTCCGTGCTGGAGTGCGGGTAAAAGTGAAAGTCTCCCGAGAGAAGACACAAGGGAATACCCACTTTTCCCTACTCGATTCAGGTTGGCCAACCTTAAGAGACGAAATGACGAAGAAGAATTTCCGCCACCATTCTACACCTAGAGAGGAGATCGGATCCTCAAAGAAGGCATGCTCAGAACGAACTAGGAATGAGTAGAAGTTCGGATGGGATTCACTGGGCCTTTATCTCAAATAGCATCCGGAAGATGGTTGTATTCAGGGCAAGCCCCAGATGCTTGCAAAGGACACCGAAGCACATCAAGTTGCCCAAAGAGTTTGGGATGATTTGGTGCGAACTTAGATCGAGATCATTGAAGATTCGAAGAAATTGGGGAGCAACGGGGAGTCTCCATCCACAGTGAAGCGAGACTTCGTAGACTGCCATGCATCCTTTCGAAGGGTTATAGAAGGCATGTTGTGGATCTGGAGCAATCAACTCCAATGACTCGGGTATCTCATATTTGGCTCGGATCACCTTTAACCTTTCGACGGTTATCTCGCTGGCCCTAGTCAGGAGAGTTTCATCCAAATTCAATTCCCCAAACATTCCGGATGCACAACGTCATCCATACTCCTCAGATATTTGATCTCGTAAACCCGACCACTTGAAGTCCCCACGATGTGCCAACCTGGCCTTCTTCATCCCCTTCCTCTTCTCCGACCTCCGCACACTTGGCGGCTTTAGCTCTCTCCTCATCTTCATCCTCATTATCCTCCTCCTCTTCCTTCGGAACGGGTGCCGGAGGTACCACAACAACCGGAGACTCTTCTTCATCTAAGTTTATTACTGGGATAACTTGAAGGGGAGTTACTACTCAGACCGTGTCCTCAATACCAGCCTCATAAGCAGCAACATCCGGAGCCTCATCGGCCGTGTCATCCACCATCTATATTAGGGGTTCCTGAGGATCCGGGATAAAGGGTAATTGGTAAGGATGAATACGTGTATTATAACCCAGATTACGACGTAAGAGACCGACCTCAGGAAGGAGATCACCACCATCGGATACGGAGGCAGTCCTAACTTCTCAGGTGGTAGTCTCGTGGGTCGCTAATGCCTAAGAATCAGAGGAACTCGAGTGATCCTGGCAATCTGGATCCTTAGAACCGGGTAATACAAGGCGGTATGAAGGGCTACTTACCTCCGTATCCGTGTCTATTTCTATCGGCACGTGTTCCTGTTCTTGCTCTTCTGCAACATCCCCGGCCTCAATGTCAATTCGTTCTTCCGAAGTGACGGAGTCCGAATTAGTATCCGGGCTTGAGTCTGGCTCGGATCCATAACTGCGACCTTCGGATACATTTTGGCTATCACTATCAAACATCCTAAGGAAGGAAGGAAAGGATAAGTGTAAACGATCCGACACAGCCTAGGCATGCAATACACGCAGATTTTTGTCCAAGGCACTTATCTTCAAACCCTAGTTTTGGATTCCTTAGTCCTAAATTAGTTCAGAGTTAGTAAGCGCAGTCAGTTCCCTACGGATTATCCTAATCGACTATCCGTGTTAAGGATTCTCGGATACTTTCGAATGAGTAATATAATCCAGGTTCAACGATACATACAAGCAAGAGTAGGGCATATACAACAATAGAGAACATGATAGATAAAATACAATTCCGAAGTAAAAGTCAACAAGGTTCGGATACTTACTTGATTTAATTCGGAGTTGGATCGAAGGCAACTTTAGCTTCGGATATCTCGGGTGCTCAATCACTCACAAATCCACTCTCTAGAATAACATTGCAAATGACATTGGTGGTGACCCTATATATAAAGGGGGGGGGGGGTAATATGGAAAATCTAACCCCCTTGAAGATTGTGCCCACGATCTAACCACCCACTACTTTTAATCCAACGATAGGGATTATTTGGGAAGTTGAAAAGACACATTCGGACATGAACACATTTGATGACGTTTGGTATCCCTCGGATGCCCCACACCTCCGGCTATGCACTACTTCGGATAAACCAAACTTGTCAATCGAGATTGGATGAATTTGTTTGTTCCCTAGTAAACTTATTCATTTCGGACACTCTTCACCTGTTCGTTTAAGATATTATGTTCAGATTTCAGATGGAACTAAGAGCTTTGTTTGCTTCAGATGCTCGACTCATTTCACAACGCATTGGCACAAGGGCAGTTTGACTAAACAAGAAATCAATTATATTCCAAAACATAAAATTTGATATATGATGAAACCATACATATATCCGGAGGACCGTCCAAGTTTAGATGGGGCAAAATAAAGATTAACAATTACAGAGGACGAATAATACTTGTCCGAAGTAACAAAAGATGTAAAAGTTTACACTTTTAACGGGGCATACCCCGCCTTGAACTTGTCGGTGCCTCCTTACTTGACTCCTGAGTCTCCAAGTTGTTGGTCGGACCCACCTCTGCCTCCCTCCGAGCTTGAGCCTTCCTCCGAGCCTCTCTCTCGCTCTTCTCCAAGCACGGGCTTGCATGAGCTCGGCCTTCCGACCAATCTCTTGCAGCTCTCGAAGGACTTGCACGGGGCACGGGATATCGCGTAAAACCGGATCCAGGATTACCGGATCAGCTGAAGTGCCCTTGTCCGGATAGAGCGGAGAGCGTCATACCCCGGACTCACAGTTGATTAGATCGCGCCACCCTTCGTAGCCAGGGAAGATAGGATTCGAGCGGATCAGGAGTCGGGGCCGGAATCGGCATCGAGCAGAGGTAGGAGCATCGTACTCATTTTGGTAGTGCGCCCAGCGTGATGGTCCGGAGCAATTCTTCGACATCCTGCATGGAAAAATCAACGTAAGTTACTTTGGATCCGAACACACCTTCGGTCCCGAAGGTAACAAGTTCCGAAGTCTACACCCAGAATTGCAATTTACCTTGGTTAATTTCTTTACTTCGGATGGGTTACTTTCTCTTGGCGCGATGGTGAAAATGAAAGTGACTGCCCCATATTTATAGGTGGACAATTTGGGCAGCACAAGCATTTATTGCTATTTACCTGTTCAGATCCACCGTTGATCCAACGATCACAGTTCAATTAAGGAGACAAAAAGAACACAATTTTCAACCCAATCGTCGCACCAGACGTCTCGACATCCGGATGGCAAACATATTACTTCGAATATCCATTAGTTCCGTGTTCGAGAAGTATCTCTCAGGAGCAAATACTCCTTTTCTCAGAATTACAGTCTGAAGTCTTCTACTTCGGACTGTAAGAAAAAAGGAGGGGTGGGGGGGGGGGGGGTGAAGAGATACTCTCAAAATGACTTCGAGAACCTTAGACCCGGATTTCTTTTTTCTCATGGAACGAATTGAGCGAAAGACTTCTTCTTTTATAGTTCCCAACTATCTTCTACTAAGATACTTGGAAACTAGGGGGACATATTTTGATACGGGAATATGTCCAATCCGTTATTGGGATGTCTCACAATTGGATCCTGAGACATCATGGTATTACAAGGATAAAGCCTCAAGGATCCGAGCATAGGATCCCGAGCTAAAGGCCATTCAAGGTCATACCTGGCCAAAACATACAAGAATACCGTGGTAGGGATATTCGAACCAAAGTGCTATATCCGAAAGGACGCAGGTGCGGACCACTAATGCATATGAGTGTATATCCGGACCTAAAGAGAACCAAGTAGAGCAGATCATAGCACGCCAGTAGGAGAGGGCGTGACCAGCTTCGGACGTCATGATCCGGAGCATTACCCTCGGATGTCTTTTCAAACAAGAGGATGAAAATGCCCTCAAAGATCCTACAAAATGACTAGTCAACCTTGAGGCCCAAATGGTAGGTGGGTTATGATTATACTATGGTCCATGGGCTTAATTAGGCCTTGTTGGCTTAATCTTAGCCCTTCACTTAGCACAATCCAAGAAGTCTACCCCTAAATGGGGAATAATCTCTATATATAGTGCACACTTCTCAAGGTAAATTAGGGAGCTCACTTTACTATAAGCTTTAGACCTTCAGTTTTACAGAGTCGATTCTTAATCACTCTCGAGTAAAGTATCACATCCGGCTTGATCCTTGGCAACCGGATCTAAAGGTTCTAACCCCCCACTCTAGTCACTTGTGCAGGGTTACATCCTAAGTGTTTGAGTTTGAAGATGAAGACTACCTTTGCTCTCGGATCTTACTCTAGTGGACTTAATTAACTTTTTGTTATACCTGAGGTTGGGGCATTTACCTCATCAACTAGCTCAATATATTATGATCAACCACAATATTTATTTTTCAATGTAATATCCATATACTCCCTCCGTATCGGTTTGAAAGTCCCGCGGGATTGAACATAAATCTTAAGAAAAAAGTGATAAAGTAGGAAAGAATATGATAAATTATGAATGTGATTGGATAAAGTAGGAGAAATAAGTATGAGAGATAATGTATAAATTAGGAGAGAGATTTTTTTTTAAGGGAGCAAGATTTTCAAATCGGGACAATCTAAATGGAAAGCGAGACTTTTAAACCGAAACGGAGGGAGTAATATTTTAAAAAATAAATTAAAAGTGTCACGGTAAATGGCCAAAGTAGTAGTATCTAGGTGAGTAAATGGCATCATAAATGATACAAATCCTCGCCATCATGTTAGATCAATTTTGACCTAAGATCTATTTCGATCTCTTTCCTTTTAGACACTTTAAAATTTAACTCCCAAAGTCTCAAATAATTTAATCGCATTAATATTACTGATTATACAAATAAGGTGTATCTTATTTTTAAAGATTCGTCAATAATAACTCTTGAAACAAACATGTCCAATATGCAACAATTGTAGAATATTCGACTCAAAGAGAAGTTCCAGTGCGATCTCGAGTAATGATCTCTCCACTTTGAGTTCAACTTCTCATAATCGGTCGATAATAACGGCTTTAAAAATAATAGTTAAAATATTTCTTTCTTAAACAATAATGAGGTGACTCATACCCCCGATCTATTGATAGGTGAAACGTCTTATCACTTTATCTTACAAAATAAGAAATTAATTTATCGTATAATAAAATGCCGATGTTAATGAACACGTCGTTTCATAAATTTTAACATGTCTTCGCATATAAATACATTGAATCTTTTTCTCCTTACAATCTATAGATAGAAAATTAAATGTATCACGTTTGAATACGTGTGACTGTGTGACGGTGTAGAAGCCGACTTGTGTGAGATATTTCAAGAATTTGGTTATAGCAATAAATAATAAAATAGATTATATTATTGAAAATCGTTTATCAAAATTGATAGGGAACTTCATCTTGTCGAATGGGTTAACCATCTCAATTGGAGCAAAAACCTTTTCGATTTCATAGATTACTAATATTATATTAGCCTAAGTTATATGCTTTCTAATATTAGTATTTATGAGACTTGTTGCATATTTCAACTCGGTATTTTGATCAATATAAGCATTATTATATACTTAAATCCGGGACAACCCTATACTTATTTAATTCTTATACGAATTATTTTTGTTGAATGATTCTTATTGTGAAAATTAGTATCTATAAGCTTGGAAAAAAATAAGCTATAAAAATGAAAATCTATAATTTGTAAGAATAACATATTGTTAAAGTACGATAAAAAAAAATTTGCAAGGTGTAAAACCGAAAAAGGTATTGATAAGACTTGACTTCACATGACTCCATCCGTACCTGAAAAAGTATATGGGTATACACTTAGCGACATAAAAATTGAGGAAAAAGATTAGCCTTAATTAGATACTATATGATACTCGGTGGGGCATGAATAAAAAATTAAGATACGAAATTGATAAATTTTTACAATAATATGTAGAAGCTGAGCAGCATATAAAAAATGCAGCGTGACAAAATGCATGATCTGAGCTTCAACATTGCATCGGAAGTCACACTGCCCTTAGAAAAGTGCATAACATAAAGCAGTACAATTGATCCCCATATATAAAATTTTATAGGTGTTTTAAAAAATCCTAAAATATATATAAAAAAAAGATAAGATCAACTCATAACTTATCCTAGACTTCTTTGTAAGTTACATTTTGTTGCCGTGTCGTATGTGTTACCACTACGTTGTAAATTACTACCTTTAATCCATTTTGGATGGCTCATCATTCTCATCATGGAAATACATTGATTCAATATATCATTTTAGCTTCGATGGTATACTTCTATGATCAGTAATATATAAGTCCTGTTCCATTGCACAACTCGATAGTTTTTTATTAATATTCCTCTAAAGCATTATCATGCACCATCCTTCAGTATGATTCTAAGGTTATAATTAAGAACAATTAATTTTGTAGAGAAATCCATTGTAAAAAAATGTGTTCAAGACCGTTCTCAAAGTTATGCTCTATATAAATGTTATCTGCACTCAAATATATATTCAACGAAATCTCTGAGCATCTTCGATATGTTAAATTGATTTATATCATCAAATGTTTAAAGAAAAATTATGTTTCTTACCCCTTAAATTGAGCCAATTACATATTCATCCTTTATATTCAAACAATTAAGATACACCCAAAATTTCATTTTTTTTAGTTGATTGTAAATAAAATAAATACAAAATAAAATTAATTGGACTTGGTTGCAATTTATAATCCTGCACATTTAACTCTAATATTTTATAAATTAGAACAATGACTCAATATTATTTAAATTAAACCTCAATCAAATTTATTTTAAAGTATACCCAATTCATTTCCTCCATCCTCCTTCCTTACCATCTTAAAAAAGCTCTGAACTCCAACAACAAATCTGGTAATCTCGGTCGAAATTGAAACTCCGACGGAGATTAAATGACTACTCATGGAACCAAAACGGATCCAATTGAAGTTGTAAACCACTCTTATGGAGAGTTGTAAGTAAACAACTCTCCGACGGAGCTGTTTACATCTCTAATCATTATATGACAATTCCATACAAAATTTAAATTGGTTGTTATTATATGTGGGATTGACTATATAGTATGTAAATTTACCCTGCTGAGATTGTTGAGTATCATTTGTTGATTGTATAGAATGTCGTTTGATAATAGATTTCCTGTATGGTTCCACACACTAAGGCCTCGACATGATGTGTAATGAACAAAATTTTTATAAGGTGTTGTAAAAAAAAAATCAGAAATCTCCATAGACTTGCTACTTTAAAACCACTATTATACGCTCCATCATTGAATAAGAGGCCCATAGCTTCACATGCATCCTTGTGATATTTTGAACAACATATTCAACGACATTCATCTGAAACCTTGTTTGTTTGTTTTCATACATATAATATTTTATGTTCATTTTTTCAACAATGATATCGGGTAGTTTTAGCATAAGTCAGCTCACGAGAATTAATTTTGTTCAACTCGAACCAATGCAAAAACTACGCTTGTTTGACATTGGTTGTAACGACCTGACCACCAATGGACCGAGACCTAAGCCATTGAGTCGGTGAGGTTACTCATGATTGTCGTACACACATCTAATTGGTATGATATTGTCCGCTTGATTGGAGCCCGCAAATTTACTTTTGAAATCCCTAAGGCCTCATACTATAGGAGAGTGGTGGTCTACATATATACCATTTATTCGTTTCACTCTCAATCGATGAGGGATGTTGTTTATTACAATCTACCCCCATAAATTCTCGACGTCTCCATCAAGCTTTCTTAGGGGTTTACTGTCTATCCCAAGACCAGCCATCTTTGAAGGACTCTACTTGTGGCTCCCACCATCCATACATTGTAGCACTTTGCCCCGTATAGCACTTAGTTCCTGCAGTTTTGGATAGTCCCGCCCAGATACCAATTATAACGACCCGACCACTAATGGTTCGAAACTCGGTCCATTGAGTAGGCGATCGAGGTTACTCAGGACTGTATCACACACATTTTCTTAGTAGGATATTGTTCTCTTTGGGTCGGAACCCGCACGAATTTACTTTTGAAATCCAGAAAAGGCCTCATGCCGTAGAAGAGAGGTGGTTTACATATATACTATTCATTTCTTTCACTCTCAAGATGTGGGATTGGGTATTATATTTGTATTCTTGTCGACATGTGGCACACCCCCACCATCTTTTAAATGAACAAACTGCTCGTTCTTCAAATGATATGACAATCGCTTAACAACATAAAACTTATAATTCAATGGAGATTCTAATATCCACCACAATGATCAGCATATATGGAGACTCATAATCATATGCCTCATAATCTTATCTCCATTTTCTCGACCAATGAAATTAACAACAATTTTATCTCTTCCTTTGTAAGGCATATTATATTGACCGATGGCGCTTAAGTCTAGAACTGAGTAATATTTAAATCTAGCTAACTAGTACATAAAAAGTTAGAGATGAACCATCACTTGTAATTTAGAAGCCTATAAAAATAAATACTAGAGGATACACCTTCTAGTGTTTTCTAGTATTTTTATATGTGTCTAATAAAATTAAAATAGAATAGAAGGCTCTGTTTTAGTACCTAATAATAGGCACATGTTTGTTACTTAGGAGTAATACACTTAAATAATAATGGAAAGGTGTTATAGTTCCATGTTACTATGTGCTTGATATTTGAGCATCATATATGAGTTGTGTGGAAATGTGGATCTATTTTTCTTATATAATATCAGTAACAATAATAGACTTAGATAATAGTTTTGAATTAATAATCACGTAAAATATAATTAACATACATAAACTAATATAATGAATTATAGTCAATGATAAGTGCATGTTGTTAAGTGAACACCACTTTTATTGAAGGTAGCACCAATGCCGCTCATAAGATAGACGTGATAAGATTGTTAACATTTAGGAACACATTCATTTATTATTAGCTATTAGAAATATTTTATTGGTCCACATGGAGTATACCATTTGTGGGTGTAAAAATAATATGTGTATGAAAATAATGTGAATGAAGATATGGATTAGATATATGCTCATGGTAGAATAGATATGTGATTGGGACAATGCGTATGGATATAATCACACTTCTTGAATAAAAATGTCCTTTGACATTCTTATATACATCCCACTGTCATTATCACCGTCGACAACTCAATCTCCAATGTGTATTAAAACTAAAATTAAAATTATCATAAGTGAAACAAACACTTAGTTACCTACAATCACATGCGCTTTGAAACACCGAGCAACTCAATGAATCTCATATTTTGAATGAGCATATTGATGTATTAACAATGTCAAATATAGACCTGAATCAATTGTGGTACCTATCTAAACTCTCCGTAAATTACAATAACTAAATCATCGAATTGTGTGGCTAGTCGGTGCATGACATACCTAAAATTCATATGATACATTTCAAAACCATGAATTTGGTATCTAACCTCGTCCTATATAATAAGTTTATTTTATTGAGTAGACATGTTACATCGGAATCAGGTTTAAACTTACTTCCCAAGTAGGATATGTACTTTCTATATTCGTAGGAATATGATCACACACTTCTTGAAAAAGAATGTTAGCCTCATCGGCCTTATCACCAAACTGTAGTCTCCACTTTGTGAATTATATATCCCATCTCATAAATCTCAACTTTAACATACCAGCCTAAAAGAAAAATCAAATGACACTTGACAGAATATAATGAAAGAAACATATATTATTAAAATAAAAAAATACCATAAATGAACAAATGTTTAGTTACCTGAAGTCGCATGTTCTTTGTAAGTCTGAGGACCATACATGAATCCCATATTTTGGATGAACATATTGTTACATTAAGAATGTCAGATCTAGGCCCTCCCGGAACCACTTTCAGTATTTATTTAAAAGTATCCGTTCAATATAATAACCAAACTTCCAAACTGTGTGGCTAGCGATGCATAAAATCCCTTGAACTCATATCAAGTGCTTCAATACAATGCATATTTATCACTTTAGTCTCGTCCCATAAAATATACTTTGTTTCTTTGAGTAGACACGTTGCAACAGAATCAGGCTTAATTTTACTGCATACCGAGTATAAATATATATTCAATTGTATTTAATATCTTGAATGAGTAGTTCTACCCTTGTAAGTAGCAATAATATGATACCGATGTAAGCCACTAGAAGAAATCTCTTCTATCTCTCAAAACAGGGCACAAAGTCCTCCAAATATTATATCTCCTCTAGAATCAACACTGAATTGTAGAAAATGATGTCTTGTCAAGTATGAGTTGATCACCTTCATTCTTCATATCTTGTATCTAGAAATTTAGAACTCCATTAGAATAGAATTTGACATCTTTCTCTCAATACTTATATGAATATCTGGATACTATCCGTCTTCCACATGGACGAAAAGTAGGGGGATTTGTACAAGAAGGTTACACTCAACCATAAAATGATTTTTGCATGTAAGTTTCATCACTCATCACCCTCTACGAATGAATCACTTTTAATGCAAAGGTAAATTGTAAGTTCTCTATCACCATACACCATGCAATAAGTCGAAGGCCTACCTCATGTGCATTATCAAGGGAGATGTGATGTAGTGTCATCTTTATAGTTTGCAAATGGATTGTTCTCTTTCACCATTATTTTTTTATTGAGTGTTGCAGAATCAGTTTCCGTACCAGCTGAATTGGTTTGGTTTTACGATAATTAAAATATATATTTCCCGCCGAGCATCTATAATTCTAATGAGTACTAAATGATGTATACCAAATATTTTTTAATTTAAATAAAATATGTGAACATGAAATAGAGTGTAGAGGTTTAAAAAAGTTGCACTAAGAGCATTAATCATGTTGTCACTTTCGTGTTCAGTGTTATATATGTAACACTGACAAAATTTTGGAGTTTATATTTCTTTGGGCAACAATGTTCCAATTTTCTATCATTTTAGCCACACATCTTAAAGCAATAAGGAATTTTTATTTACTAATTTCATTGTCTATTTCGAACCCATTGGAGTAAATGCGAAGTTATTATTATACGCATTAATAATAGAACAATTATATTAACCGTGTACCTGTTGGAGAAAAAAAATAATACTTGTAGAACATATTTCCAAATTAATATAATTAAAATCAATGATCATGAAAAAATAAAAAATAAAATTAAAGTACATCAATAGTGCATTAACAATTCAATAAATTAAAATATATAAGTTTACAAAATCGTAACAAACTCAATATATATTAAGTCAAATTTATATTAAAAATGTTCTAAGTAGTAAATATATAAGATATAATAGGATGTAATATTTGAAGAAATATTGAGTAAAAAATGTGTTAGAGTTTACATAAATGTTGAAATTGAAAAGGTAATAGTTTTTATTTGATTCAATGTTCAATTTATTGCTAATATTTAAAGTGACGCATTTATATACTAAATAAGTATTCATTTCTTTGATAAATGGAGAATTGTTTATTATTTAAAATTACTCTAGTTTTAAATTTTCATTATTTTAATTTTTATCATCTAATAAAAATAATATGTTAATAAATAAATAATTTAATTAATTAATAAAATATTCAAATTTGATGTCTATGGATTCGTCTTCTCGCAGTGAATCTATATATATGTTCAGAATATTTTTTGGAGTTCTGTAAATAAAAATTGTATATTGACTCTGTAGCACCCCCCGACCTGGTCCGGACGTCAAGGAATATATATCAAAAGCAGTATCTCTTACGAACCCAAATATCCCATATTATTCAATAATAAATACACACGTCCCAACAGTGGCAGCGGAATACTGTGTCTACACTCTTGTCAGTTTATCTACCCGGACTCTTCTTGTGCTCTTGTCCTGGGAAAAGGGATTATTGAAACAGGAGAGGGTCAGTCATACGACTCAGTGAGGATAATCAAGCATGCATGAAATGCGAATATGAACATAATCGGTGCAGCAAACCACCACGTCACATTTAATCAATCACTTGTAAAACACGGAGGAAACCAGAAACAAACTCGAATGGTACTACTGCAGGTGACATCACCCAGCTTTAATAACATGCTGCAAGGTACATACCGCAGCTTCAATAACTAGTCTTGTCGAAAATGTCGACCAAGACAGTCTTGTCAAAACCGTCGACCAAGACACCGCTCTTGTCGAAAACGTCGACCAAGACACCGCTCTTGTCGAAAACGTCAACCAAGGCGAGATAAGATAGCGCCGCAGCCCGCTGGCTCACTTCTGTCGAAAACGTCGACCAGAAGGATAGCGCTGCAGACCGCTCTGTTACTTTTGTCGAAACCGCCGACCAAGAGGGTTTCCCCATTTTTTAGAAACACAGGTTATGCGTGGTTGCTTTTCAAAATCATTTTTCGTGCAATGCATGTCGTGTGGAATGACAGAACATGATCAAGATGCAATTTCACTAGATAACAGGATTAGCAGGATAACAAGTCAGAATCACGATACGATCAGAATTTCAGGTTTCAACAGGTTCACTCAGATTCACTATCAAGTCAGGGTCGCGATACACTCAGAATTCAGTTCGGACAGATTCCACGCTAGTCAAATAATCGCAATTAGTACTCGGATCGGGTTAGTCAGTATGACGTCACATAGCTTAAGTAAAATTAGACAGATAGATAAGGAAGCCAGAATAGATACTGGAATTTAAGACGAGAAAAATGGCATTTTAACTTTTCTCAGGGCCTGACGCCGAAAGCCAGTCATCACTCACCTTCAAAGTCTTGCGGATCAGCTAGCTCAACGTCTCCTGATAAACAGATAAATTCCTCAACGTCGACGCTAAAGTTAATTAAATAATCCCCCAACTGTTATCCCCAATTCTCAGAATAACTAAATCAGTGAAACATGCAATTATGTAGTAATAAACAAGTTCTAATCTTTGACAGTTACTCAAGTAATGTATTTATACTTCCGTTATACAACATTTATTTCTGATCGGTTACTTCCTATAATTCTGTTATTAGTGCATACTATTCATCTTCACAAGTTTCAAATAACATGCATTTACAATCCTTGACTACTACGACCAACTCATTTATACGGGGGTAAGTTGTATATTTTAATGTTTTATACATGCTGTAGTATTTGTGATTTTATCGTGCACCATCACGGTTTAAAGTTTATTTTTCAAGCATCATATCCTATTTCCGGTTTTTATTCGTCAACATCATTAATTCAGGGGTTACATTAGCCTACAACCTTTCTAGTTCCGCAAACTCCATATAATTCTTTCACCACTTATCTCCTCTTCCTAACTTCGCATGCGTTATGCAATTTCCACCTTAATTTCCTTACTAGCTTAGCTAGTGGTT